>JAUPMG010056500.1:0-13689 GCA_031762675.1 Pachysandra terminalis | reverse complement strand
CTTGCTACAGGTATTTTAAATTTTTGTATTTATTTAGTTTTATTTTATTCAAAATGTGATTTGAAAGTATGTGATGTCTATTTTTTGTTTTTGAATTTGGTTAATGCATGATTATTATGTGAATAAATTTTTAATAAACATTTAGGTACATCTTCTATATTGTACATATTTTTTAGGCTTTTGTTTTGTTTTTACCTTATTTTATAAATTTTCTTTAATTGGCCAAATAATCTTGAACCAAGTAACCGGTCGAACCGGGAGTAGATGGGTGCCTAACACCTTCCCATCTCTCAAATAAACCCCTTTACCTGAAATCTGGTTAGACCACTTAAAAATTGTACATTTTGGTCTATTTTGCAATAAACTGATAAAACCCGGTGACCATTCACACCCAAACTCTATGAATGGTGGCGACTCCAAAATAACCCGATCGACCTAGGGTCCACCCGACCCGGGTGCGATCACAAGCTGCTCTAATATTTTAGAACTCAGGAGATTTCTCCATGATTCCTAGAGCGGCTATTGGATTACCATTCTACCAATTGAAAGTGATCAACGAAAAGTACAAGTTCCTTTGGAACTCATTATTAACTTTCACTGACTTGGAATCTACTGTTTCATGCTTCAATGGTAGAGCTGAAACTAACTGGCTAGGAAATGCAATATTTCTTCTCCAAGTATAGAGTTTCCCTGTTGCTTATCAATCATCTATGTTTATGTAACTACTATGTAGAGCACCTATCTTCTATCCTATTACAGTCCCTTCAATTCCGAAATCTCCTAATGACTTAAAATTATTCAAATATTGTAGAAATATGTCATACCCATTATAGTATAGTGCTCCCACATCACTGACTACATGTTATAATTGCTGATAAAGAAAGGTTTAAAATCAACAATGAGAAAGATCTGGTCAGAGGGGATTGGAATCATCTGATGTTTGCTTCTCTGTTTTAACTCTGTATAATATCTCAGAGACAAAATCTCTTGCCTATAACTGCCACATCGACACAACTCTTTCCATAAAGATGCATCCAAAAGGCCCTACCAACTAGTGAAAAATTAAAACTCATTACAGGAATGAATTCAATTTTTCATAGATGTGAGATAAACAAGGAGATTTTAGATCACTGCTTATTCAAATGTGCATGTTCTAGGCTGTTATGGTTCGGGTCAAATCTCAAAGTTAGAAGTCAAAATCTGGATTCAGAAAAGTCTATCGTCTCAAAGTCATTTCCTGTTGTTTAAGGTACGTGAAGAAGTTATGGTTTCCCATGGATGTAGCTTCAACACTCCCATTTCAGTTCATATACCGAATTATCGCAAGAAGAATGCAAAACGGGGAAGTCTTCGGCTTCCTAAATATGCTTCGGCTATGGCTACTCTGACGAGTTAGTGAAATTTTCTCATGGTACATCCATCCCCCTCATTATAATCCTTACAAAGAATATCATCATATTCCTATACTCAGTAGGGATCAAGCAAATGTATTATGTTGATGGGAATGCAAGGCAGAGCTAGCTGCAAGTTGCACATCCCATGCCTTGATGAACTGACCCTCGAAACTACCCAACCAAAACCTGGACTAAACAAAGATTATAATGCTTTGAGAGAGAAACATTTACCGACCGAGCTAACACTAGATCATGGCAAGCTACCTGAATAACAATGTTCATACCAGCCTAATTTTGCCGGAAATAGTGTGAATTCTTTACCTAGAATTGCATCGGTAGGAAACCTTCATTCTAAAATTTGATTTCTCAACTATTACCATGATATATTATATTTGATACGACGCTCTTCATATGTGAATGACCAGATATTTTTCTAGGCTTCTACAACATTCATCCAGATATCTTCCCAGGTTTAGTATCTAAGGGATATATTCAAAATCTATATGACAAAAACATTAAGATCCAAAATAAGTGTGGGAGTGAGGAGACAGTCATGGAAAAAAAGAAGGCAACTAATCTTTTTCTTTCTAATCCTAAGCACACATAATGAGAAACATTTGGAAATATGCAAGTTAGAAAACTTTATAGCAATCTGTAGTAGCATGTTCTTGTTGACAAAGGAATAAGAAACTGTTAAGAGGGTCAGAAGAAACTAACCATTTATACTACAAGACAATGTGCAAGTTGAATGCTAGTAAAATCAGTGTAGAAACCAATACCAGTCTAATATCATACAAAACCATTTACAGGATGATAAAAATGCAGAAATTGAGTTTTTGGAAGAAACAAATAATGGAAGAACAAAAGAAATATGGAAGCTAAAAGTAAAAATTCTACGGATTATTGTTAATATTTTATTTCTATTTATAATTTTATACAAATGGCGCTGCTTTCATCTACTGTTGCTTATTGTTTCTTAGCATGTAACAGAAAAACTTTTGTTAAAAGGCAATGGAGAAGCCAAAAGAGGAAACAATGCAGAACAAGAGGATAGTTATGTTTGAAGGAAAATATAAGAAGGAAAGTACAATTTGCTATTTCTAATAGTACTCAAGCAGTATAATGCTTAAAATCAAGTTTTGCAACACTAAAATTCTAGGAATACACATCTCAAGTGAACCTATGTGCCAACAGATCTTTTCTAACCAACTACATCCATAAGAACAGTAGATTCGAAATAAATTTATTCAATAAATTAGATGAAAAAAAAATTAATGAACCAACAAAACCAGATGAAACAATGAGCTTATAGGATCTGAAGAGTAACAAAATTAATATACAAGATCAGAGCATTATAGGATCTAAAGAGTTACATTAGGTGATAGAAAATCATAGAATAAACAAGAGGAAATTAGAGAATAATAGAAGACAAGAGAAGATTATGCGAAACAAGTAAATTTCATGAAAGAAAAAAAAATTACTACCTGAATTCAATTCTCTTCATGAAGCTCACAAACGAGAACCAAAAAAAGAATTTTCATGATCAACCTCGACCAGAGATTAGTACTAAATACTATTGTATGCAGAAGCCCTAGCCTCAGCTCCAAATATCAAATCATACCTGCATGAATCACTTCTGATTAGTCTCCGATTGATAAATCAACTTGAATCAAATAAACAAATAAACTTCTTAAGCATAAGCATCGATTTACTCAGAGAAGAACTTGAATCTCATCATTTTCATTGGATGAACCGAATGAAACAAGCATCGATTTACTCACAGAAATGAACTTCTTAAGCGCCAGCTTCAGCTTGACCATCAAATCGCCCACAGCTTGTCCATTCATCAAAGCTTCTTTCTCCTCACTCGCTCATTGCATGAAGCCAGTCCTAAACCATAACTTTTCGCTTGAAAATGTTGGACAGAAATCTGGAAATTGAAATCGTAATGTGTTATTAGAGACATAGATAGACCGATTTGAGATTTCGTGGGAAGGAGAAGGAAGACGAGAGTGAGAGAGACTGATTTGGAGATTAATCGCGGGAAGGAAATCAATTTGCAAAGGCGGTGGAAATAAAATGCCTCTGATTGTAATCCTACAGAGGCAATTTCAGACAAATCGCCACTCTTGAGAATTAATTATTGTCATTAGGGGCTGCTAAATGTAGTTTACGGGCGGGTTAGCAAAACAATGCCTCTAAATAAGATGTTCTAAGGACGTTTAATTGAAGCACCCCTATAATTAACTTTTTAAGGGCGGTTTTGTTATGACCGCATCTAATAACCGTCACTAAAACCATTTAAATTTGTAGGGCCAATGGTGGAACCAAATACCTGAAGGTTTCAACACATGAGCACTTCCTCCATATTTTCCCAGGTTTAACTTAATACTAACATTATCACAAGCATGCATGAATGTACATTTTGCACTTGAGTTCTCATTTTCACAAATTCTACCTCACCACATATTCATGTATTATGCAGATTAAAGGTTTTTTTTTATCTATTCTCTTCCACATTTCATACCATGCATTCATAAAACTCATAAATCAAGTGTTGAAGCTTTTATCAATCCTCAACTCACATTTCACCTGCCTGAGAGCATACATGCCCTTCTACCGGTTTTAAGATGCCTGTACACCTTAACCAACCTCATTATTTTCATCACTTCTCAACACTCTACTGTTACACACATCATCAAATAACTATCATCACCACATTCATTGCGTGAGAATCACACTAAGTAAAGAGAAACGTACAAGTTCTTACATCAGGTTCATGGAAATCAAATTAGTAATTTAATTAATAGGATAGTATTGAAATTTATAGCAGTGTCTAATAGAAGCCAGACTTGAAATAGTGTATATCACAACTAATAATCCGATACAACTAGATTCTGAACAAAAAACAAAAATTTTGATGATCAACCAGAAAATCAATTGAAGGTACAAAAATATTTGTCTATGCCAATAATAAATTAATTTTCTATGATTCTAAGGAGCGACAACTTATTTTAACAATTTATGATCAAACAATCTTTTCAATAAATAAAGAAGGTAATGAACTGATATAAGACGGTTAGAAAGAAATTTGTTTTAAAGGTAGTTATGTGAGCTAATAGCATAAAATAAAAAAACTAATTGGAAGGTGTTTGAGCAAGAATCAGCAAATAAAGAAAGAACACAAATCTGAAAGCATATGACAACCTGTAAATCTAAAGGTTGCAAATCAAGTAAACTTACCCTAAAATTAAAGAATATGTATTTAGGTACATATAATATTTAAATGGGTCAATATAAAATTAGCTCTACACTACTGTTGTGCCAAAACAGAAACTTTTAGTATAGTTAGACTATGATAAACTAGATCCTAAAAAAAACGCAACATAGAACCTTGGAACACAATCTTGTATTATTCAAAATCTACAAGGTTTAGGAAAACAATAAAACTTAAGATAGCTTAAAAGATTGATACCAAAATCATGAACAAAACTAATGAGTTATTATCTTGAAATTGAAGGTGTATAAATCTGAAATTATATGGCCAAAGGATTTGAATTTGAGCAAGATATATCCTAAAGACCAGATCAATTTATGGTGTAAAATCTAAAGTTACATTAGCATGTCTGAATTTAGTATAATAAAACAGAGCAGTTCAAGTAATCGAAATTTAGATAATGCAATCGAAGAAGAAGATTAGAGAAAAGAAAGAAAATCAAGTGAGGTAGAAGACTTTGTACACTTTTTTAAGAATGAAAATGATCTGAGAATCAGGAAAATCTGTATTAATCTATAATAGGATTTGAAAACTATAGAAAGATAAATTAAATCTTCAGATTAATTAAATAATTAAGATGTAAACTAAGAAAATATATTATCAGATAACAAAAGTCATAATAAGATGATAAGATCAAACCAAATGGACAATAGACTATGCTTATAACATTTCTCAACAAAATATTCAAACTAAAAAAAAATGAAATTGGGGATTTAGGACTTCCCCGGTTTTCTTTGCAACTGATTTCCGCTGCTTCGAACAGCTCCAAAGGTTTGATTGGTGCTAGAACCAAATGGAATGACACCAACGGAGCTTCGATGCATTCGAAGACTCGGGTATGTTTGAAGACGAGTGTGCAGCTGCCCCCAATGAACGAAATAGAAAAAAAAAATAAGAATGTTGCAGTAGAGAAAGCTTCTTTGAGCGTTTGTTGATGATTCAGAAACGAGCTTAGCTAGGATTTAAATAGATGAAGCAAATAAAAAAAAATGGAAGGAAGAAACTCACCTTGGCAAGGGTTTGGGCATGAAATCCGCCTAATCCGACCGTTGTCGCAACGGTCGGATTTTTTGAAATTTTTTTTGCCTAAAATGTAGCCACAATTTGCTGGATTTTGGAAAGAAGAAGAAGAAGAAGAAAAAGGGGAAGAAAGAGAAAAGGAAAGGGAAAATCGGGGTGAGAGAGAGAGCGAGAGAGAGGAGGGAGAAGAGAGGGTCACGTGGGTGTGGTCCCCACTGCCCCTTTCTCTCTTAATTTATTTTCCCCTTTTAAAAAAATAGTAATTACAATCTATTTAAAAACTATTTTTACATGTAAAAGATAAAAAGCAAGAAAATGAATAATTATTGGATAACATTAGGTTATAATAGTCTCAAGGTACTTTATCTAGTTGAAACTTCATTAGAAATGGTGAGTGAGAAAAGTGAGCCACCTAAAAATCAGAAGAGGAAAAAAGCAAGAAAGTGAGTGATGAAGTTCCTTCTTCAACCACTCCCACTCTTGAAACGCCATATGAGCCTCATGCTCCATTCCCTGGGCGTCTTAAAGAGGCCTCCTATTTTGGAAAACAAGGAGAGGACTCAGGATATGATAAACACTTTCAAACAAGTTAAAATCAATATTCCTCTCCTTGATGCTATCCAACAGATTCCTTCCTATGCCAAGTTTCTTAAGGACCTATGCACTCAAAAGCGTAGAACAAAGAGTAACATTCCTAAAAAGGTCCGTCTCACCGAGCAAGTGAGCTCCATTATTCAGCATCACATTGCTCCTAAGTTTAAGGATCCTGGTGCTCATACTATCACTTGTCTCATAAGAGACCATCAATTTGAAAGAGCCCTCCTTGACTTGGGATCAAGTGTGAACTTGCTTCCTTACTCGATGCATGTATCCTACGACTCGCTAAAGTATGTTGGGCTTAAATTTCACAAAGATTCTCAAAGAAAACCCATGCTTCATTCTCACTTTTAAGCATGAAAGTGCCACCACATGAAGCATATACCATGTGCTTATGTGGTTCAGTCAAACCATCATAGAAACAATGTACAAGTTGTCACTTTGGGATGGCATGGTGCGGGCACTTCCTAAGCAAGTCCTTAAGTCTCTCCCACGTCTCATGAAACAATTCCCCTTCAGATTTGGAGAAGCTAGTGATAACTCTCATAATCTGATTAGTCTTTCCTATGGGAAAATATTTCTTCAAGAACTCATGATGCATTTGAGCCCAATAAGTAATAGTATTAGCTTCCAAGGAATTAAGCGAATATTTGGCTCTATCCTTTAGTGAAAAGGGGAAAAGTCTCATCCTTGAAGCATCATCGGGAAAATTCTGCAATTTTATGGTAGAGCAGATTTCAAGGAATTTATCAAGGTGCGTGTAAGGATCCTCATTATTAAGTCCATAAAAAGATAGAAGTATTTGTATGATGCTGGACTTAATTTCATAGTGAGTTGACGCAACTTGCGGAAACTGAAGGCAAGAAGGAGAGGTGTACGTAGTAGGGATATAATGATCCCTAAGCAAGATGAGTCTCTCTTCTTCTTCTGGTTCCAGTTACAGTTGTATGTTCTCCTACCAAGCTAAAGTCTCTCTGGGCCTTACGTTCTCTAAGAGTACGTTCTAAATCTAGGTCGCAAGGTAGAAGTGGTAAGGACAAGGAACGCCTACCTAACATACACCAGTAATGAAAATAATGCTAAAAAAATAAAATAATATAACTAACCTGGCTGGTGGTGGCTGCTGGAAGAGTTTTCAAGCGATATTTGTACTTCTGTTGTAATGTGCTCGATCTCAGAAATTGCGCTCGATCGTATTACGCTCGATCGCAAATTACTACACTCGATCGCAAACAATTACGCTCGATCGCAAAGTGCAGACAGTACCTGGAACAGAGTACCACACAGCCGTAAAATAAAATAAAAAAAAATGAAATAAAATCTACAAATTCAACTAGACTTAATCTAACAATTTAGCAATCTAAACTGAAAACCAGTCCCCGGCAACGACACCAAAAATTGATGTGCAATTATAATTATCACTCGCAATAGAACGAATCCAAGTAGGATAGGGCTATATTCAGGGTGTTGAACGTCAAGGACTGATGGGGTTTTAGAATGTTAATTTTATCAGATTAATTCTAATTAAATTAGTAGACAGATAGAAGGAGTGTGTGATTTTATTTCAAAAAAATAATTTAAACTAAATTAAAAGAATTTAAATCAATAGGATGAAAGGTAGAATATTGATGATCCCTCTAACCTAATGAATATGATTAATCTCATGAAATTAGGTTTTTAATTCAATGTTTAAAAACAGACTTGTGTGGCTACAAGCTCACTACAATGTCACCCAAAAGGTATCATAATATGGAATAAGCATAGTCTATCTTCGATTAGCACAAGTTGTATGCACTACACTACTCTATACTATGGTTTGCAAACAACCTGTCTTCTCTAGGCATAAACTATCAAACTCTCTCAATTAGAATTTACATTATCATAATGGATAAGTATAACCAATCTTCGGTAGGCACGGACTGTCAACCTACACTAACTAACTAATTTGCAGCACAACCTGTCTTCCCTAGGCATGGCCTATCAAATCCATCTTAATCATCATGTCAATGAGCACTGCTGCATAATCAATATTCTTATAATCACAGAAAATAAGAATATTTTGGGTTTGATCCTAACAAAACTATGGCCAGTAGTTTCTATTAAAATTGATTATAGACATTAAATCTGATTCTTAGTAGTCTCATAACTATGCAACTATCAAACAATAAAATTAAAAACCTAAAATGTCATGAGATTAATACCATAGACATAGGAAAGAGTTTACATCAATATCCTATAGGAAATTTAGCTACACATAGGAAGAATGGAACTCGTCTTTGGTGTGAAGTATGATTCCATCTTCAATGGAACTTGTTGTTCCTGCAATTCATCCTTCTTCTCCAACTAGCTGTGAATCTCTAAGAACAAGAATTAAATCTATCTTAGGGCTAATGCCTCTCTCTCCTTAAACGAAATTACAAGTCCCTATATATATATTTTCAACCCCCAAAGCAATCCCAAAAGGATTGGAACTCTAATCCTGCAAGAACACTCCCAAAGAAAACTCCAAATCTCAGAATTCATGGGCTCCCTCTTCTATTGCAAATAAGGCATCCAAAACGTTCTATTTGGGATTCTATGTCTCATAAAAGTTGTAGATCTTCTTTTTATCTTTCCAGAGACACCGAAATCACCTCAATCGGACTTGAATTGAAGGAGTTATGGCCAAACTACTGAAACCTGCTCTGTGTTGTATATGACGGATATCATGCGCTCGATCGCAAATTATTGTGCTCGATCGCATATTAGTGTGCTCGAGCGCACAGTGCAGATTTGGATCTTTTTGGGATTTCTTTTGAGCTAGTCTTTGATGCTTTCCTTTATGCTTCTCTTGGGCTTTTCTTCTAGATCTTCAAGGGGTCTTTAAGCTTTGAATAATGGTCTTCTTTGGCCTTGGAACTTAATCCTTTTTATGGCTTTAATTAGCTTGCTTTAATCCATTTTCTCCCGATCTTCACCAAACCTGCAATACAAGATAATTGCATTAATTCCAACTTATAAAGATAGCTCTAGGACTAAGAATAATGAATAATTGGTCTAAATGTGCAAGTATTACACACTTATCAGAATCCTTATTAAGGGAATTCTCAAAGTACGCATTTCTTTCATCCCGAAGGAACACTTTTGGATGACGATTTCACTGATTTTGAAGTATATTCACAAAGCCGTACTTCGAAGTCGAATTATTACCTTCCCATAAGTCACCTTCGGGTGACAAACATGGAAATACACTTTTCATTCATTAACTCTGAAGTACCCTCATTAAGGAGTACTTTGAAGTTATGTTATTCTCTCCATACGTCACCCTTGAGTGACAATTATGGATTCAAATTCATTGATCTTGAAGTATTCTTACAACGGGATACTTCGAAGTCATGTTTTTATCTCTTCATATGCCGCCTTCGAGTGACAGTTCTGAATTTGTAGGATTCAATTATTGTACTTTACTTGAGAGTACTTTGAAGGACAAAAACAAGTTGTCACCCTCGAATGCACTCTTAAATACATTCAAAACTGCATAGTAGAGTTCGAAGTCGCTCTTATTTATTCTTATGAATTGACTTTGAGGGACATTTCATATCATATATGCCTACTTCAAATAAAATCCTCGGGGATGATACTTCGGAGGCATATCTTCATTACCCAGAAGTTCTCTGAATGAGATATTTATACTTCGGGGTCTCTTTTAAAGAAGTTATATAAACACATATGTACTTTTGATTTCATTAAGTCAAAGGCACTCGAATTGGTCGCGCGTAAACCCTAAACTTCAAAAGGGCCTAGATAACTTCCTTACAGGGACTATTGATCATGAAAACGAGTTGCCTGCTGAGAAATCTAACTTTGAAATCTCTATATGGGTAATTTGAGAATACACTGATCACCTTGTGATGTATGGTTATTCTAACATCCTTCGAAGGAAGATAGTCGCCAAAAGGGGGTTGCTTCGTGATAAACGAAGAACAGAAGATGTGACATTCAATAGACTCCTTTACTTCAAATGATTGGAATAAATTCCTCACAGCACGTGATAAAACCTCAGCTAGTTATAATATCTGCTGTAACTTATCTAAAGGGATTTTTGTCTTAACTGGAATGGCGATAAGAATGGATACGTTGCTTTTAGATCTTTATGCATGCTACACATGTCATTTAACCCGTGTTCTTCTAGATCTGAAGTAACCTATCACCGGGCAAGTTTATGCATTCGAAATGACTCATCTCTCTTTTTGGAAATAACTTAGGCATGTTGAAATACTCGAGGCATTCGAGATATGTTTTGATGCATGGGGATATTTATGAACACCTCTTTGGACACTTGACTAAATGACATTTGTCCTAATTTGATATTCTGAATTCCCTATAAATAGCAGAGAACATATTCTCCATTAAAGACATTAAGAACTTGTTCAAAATTCCTGAGAAAAGTTAAGAGGTAGAAGACAACAGTGAGTAAAGACATTGAAAGAGAGAGGAGATAGTTAGTCTTATATTTCTAGTCATTCGAAGATCTGAGATTTTCTTGCTCTAAGATATGCAATCAAACTGACTTACAATTATTTCAATATCCTCCCCCTTTTTGTCTCTTCTCTTTGTCTTATTTACATGTCATATTTGTGAAGAAACACTCTTGATAAAATGGCTGTGCAACCGTTTAGGCTATCCTGAGACAATCTCCCTGAACTTTTATCTATGGAGGGTTGTTGTATTGACTCTTTTATATTATTCAATAAAGTTCTTTTGGTATATTGAGTCTTTTACAAATTCCGCATCAACACGTTGTCATCTAATCAATTCAATTATGTATTTATAAATTAAAATTTCATATTTAGTATTTTAAAAGTAATGTTATTATCATTAAAATCAAAATTCATGCAAGAGTAGTACAACTCTTAATGATGTTAGCTCAAGCATTTCAAATTTTACACTATATACAACATCTTAGCTTCTCATTTTTCACAAGAGTGATCAAATTAATTTAAGCTTTTTAGAGATTAATGCAAAAGAAAAAAAAAAAAGAAGTGATAATGGTATAGAACATAGAAACACATGGTGCAAGAACAAGGATCTCTTAAAAAAATTGGATGGCTTATAAAATAATTCTCACAGAATTGACACTCTTAAAAATAAATGTATTAGAAATGATATCTCTCTCTCTTTCTATAGACACTCTTAAGCATATGTATTAGAAAAAAATGATAAGTTGGGAATAAGAGTTAATCCAAGTAGGATTATGTTAATAAACTCAATAAGATAATGATTAAAACTACAACATCGAAAAGATACGATACCTAAAAAAAATCAATGTGAAAGGCGCACCATTTTATAGTGATGGGTGCACCAGAATCATATTAGGATGCATATGATGTTTGTACTAATGACCTGACGGTATGATTAATCATAACGGATACGTGTCATAATCTTAACAAGAGTTAGCCCGTTTATAAGATATGATCGGAGGCCCCAAATCATTAATAACGCAATACAACTGCTTCCCCACTAATTTATGCCTGTGAATTTCAAACGACATCTACCATCTTATTGGGCCACGTCAACACTCTTGTGATCTTTATGCTTGATTAAAGATCTCCAAACGTTTATATCCTGTTAGGGTTAACTTCTTCAATAAGTAACCTCTTCGAAAGATGGAATGGTTACTATATATCTGTCAAGGGGCTAACCACCAAGAGATGATCAATTCAGGGGCTAACCACCCAAAGATGGTCAATTCATCTAAGGGTCAGAAGGACTAGGGGTTTGTCGCCTTCGAAGGACAAGATTTGAGCCTATCACCCTCAAAGGACTTGATTGAAACCTTACTGACTTCGAAAGAACCCTTATTGAGAGGCCTTCGATGACATGTTTATTTACTTATCCCCAAATATTACCTTCGGATGATATCTTCAAGAAACGACTACAGACTATGTGAGACTCATTATTGCACTTTATTTAAAAGCAGTTCGAAGGAAACTTATTTATATTGGATTTCACTGAGTTCAATTCAAGGTCACCCAAATTGGTTGCTTGACCTAGAACCTTGAAGGATCTTATAATAACTCTGCCTTATAAGGACTATTGACCATGAAAGCGGGTTTCCTCATGAAGATCTTAAATCTAAGATCTTTATATGGGTAATTCCATAATATATTAATCACCTTATGAGATGTATGTAGTTATTCTGGTTTCCTTCGAATAAATATAGATTAACATACCAAAAAGGGTTCCCTCAAGGGAGAACAAAGGCTTGAAAAGTATTTGTTGTGAAATTCGAATGACTCCTTTATTTAAAGATGATTACAATAAATCCCCAATAGTCACGTGATAGAACCTCAGTAACTTTATATATATAAATTCATATATCTTACTAGAGGGGATTTTTCCTTATCAGAAATGGTAGGGATAAGAATTGATACATTGCTTTGGATATATATGTACACAGGGGCGGAGTTACATAGAGGCGAGAGGGGGCAACTTCGCCCCTTAAATTCTTAAAAAAATTTAATTAGGTTTTTTTTTTTTTAAATATATTACAATTTGTCCTCCGTTAAGTTTTATTTTTGCCCCAAAAGATTTTTTTGTCCCCTCTAAACAAAATAATATAAATAAATTAGTTTAAAATATGAAAATTACGAGTTGGCGCACCTGTTCGCAAGGTTCTAAAACTAGACAAGTTAACTTGAAACTCGGTCGAGTTAACTTGCCTAGGTAGCTTATCAAGTTAACTTAGTTAAAAACTCGAATTGGAAGTAACTCAGTCAAGTTCGAGATTAACTCGATGAGCATGGGCAGAGCTACATAGGGGTGAGAGTTTTTTTGACATCCCCTCTCAATAATTTTTTTTTCACTCACAATTGCTGTCAATTGGTTCGGTCTAAACCGAAAACCGAACAAACCAACCCAAAAAAGTTGGTTTGTTTTTTTTTCATTTTAGTTTGGTTATAGTGTAGAAAACAAAAGATCGAATTAATTTAGTTCGTTTTATGGTTAAGGCTTTGACTAAACCAAAAAAGCCGAAGTAAATTATATATGTTATGTACATATATATGTATGTATAATATAAAAACTAGAATTAATTTTGTCTTCTTTTGTCAAAAATAACATTAATTTTGTAAAACCAAAAAACCGACTTTTTGTCAAATCTCGCCCTTACAATAGAAACCTGGCTCCACCCCTGTATGTACATGCATGTTACATGTGTCATTGATCCATGATCTCTTGGATCCCAAGGCAACCCTGCCTGGAGATATTTCCAATCATCCATCTGGACATGGTTCTAATTGACACCTGTCCTTAGGGGTGGCAACGAGCCGGGTGTAATGACCCTGACCCTTAAGAGAATTATCCCTAAATATTTAAGTTAATTATATTGGTTGCATTTAATTAAATAGAGTTAATTAAAGA
>JAUPMG010056499.1:0-27611 GCA_031762675.1 Pachysandra terminalis | reverse complement strand
ATCCCAATCATTTAGATTCTCCACCAATACCATTTTTTCATTTCATGAGAGAATTTGCTATCCCTTGGATCATGGCATGGCAGTATGCCTTTGATTCCGAGAATATTCCTCCATATCTCTGTAGACAAATAGCCACAAAATGGTGGGCTAAATGTGACACAGCCCATATACTTCCTGAAAAAATGATTGAGCTTTATCCTCCTGCTCAACTCATTAACACTCCAAAACCCAAATCTCCTGAGAACACTTTATCTACAATTCAAAAATTGAAACAACAAATAATTCTCAATAATCCAAATATTTCATCTAAGGATCTCAAAACCCAATTACTAGCCCTTTTCGATGATGCAGATAATGAATCCACATCCACCAGTCATGTTGATCCATCTCCATCATCTAATCCCCCAAATCCATTTTGTAGTCCCACTGCTTTTGGACATGATATCTCCAGTCCATTATATTGGCCCAATAATATTATCCAGTTCAATATAGCCCAATATCCAATAGCCCAATATCCAATATTCCAATATAATATCCAATATTTAAATATTAATATTGTTCGGCCCGTTTGGCCCAAGTCCTTGGTCTGCCTGGCCCATCTACTATCATGAAGCATGTAGTGACGCCACAACTCTATCATCAACGATGCATGCAGTGACGATTGTTCCGCCATTATTGCAGTCGACCGACCGCACACTATCCAGCGTACCATCTGCTATAATGGATTCTCTTTTAACTTTTCAATCTTGTCGTCTTGTGTCGGTAGTGTCCAGCTGGCTTCAATCACTACTCTCTTCTAATGAGAGAAAAGCTGTCCAACTGTTTATTTTGTCCTCTTGTGATAAGCATCTTTGCTTTTACTGTTTTCTTTTGACTACTTTTACTTTGGTTTTGTCGGTGTGTCGTTTTTCAATTATGTCTTTGAACGAATCTCTCTATTCATCGTTAGATCTGAGCCCTACACCTGACCGGCTCTAGAGTCTTCTTTTCTTTTCGTTTGTCTATATAAGTGAGTATATTATCTTGGTAGAAGAGAGAGTTTCAGAGCAAAGTTTGTGGATTTCCTCTGAGAATCCTAGCTTGTCTGTCTATCAACAAGTCTTCTTGTGTACTTGCTTCTTCAAAGCATTGTAAGTATTACTTTAGATATTAATAACAGCGTTTGATGCGTGTTTGATGCTTACTGCTTTACTCTGCAATCCTATTCCGTGCTTGAAAATCGGTATCAGAGCCATTTGGCTTATTTTTGATAACTCTAAGATATAAGGTGGGTACGAACCCTTGTCTCACTCGGGTCGGATCACATTGCTTATCGGTCTCTCCGCAAGGATTGCTACGATAATCGTTAAGCCCCTTATATTCTCAATGTTATCTTAGGATTTCTAGAAAAGTTTTAACTCAGTTTTCAAAATTATATGGGAAAATCTTTTGACAACTAGTTGTAGACAGTAATAGTCCTTTGTTGCCAGAAAGGCGTGTTGTGGACAAATATTACACTAAGTCTGTTGACATTTGCTCAGATATTTTCAATGTCGAATTTTCTGAAAACTGTGTCAAAAACCCTTTCTAGATCTTCTTCTTCATCATCTTTAAACAGGACCACTGTTAATTCTGAAGAAGTTAATTATGAAAACATTGAAAGACAGATTCAGAACTGGAAACTCCCCAAGATTCCTATAAAAGAAATATATAAGTTAGGCACTTTTAACTTTACATCTGATTATTCAATTAAAACAATAGAAAAGACGGTTAGTCTAATGAATCAACATGATAATTTTCAATTATTTTCTCAAAATACTATTGATATCCATAAACAAAAATATGAATATCTACATATAGGATTAATACAAATTGCAATTAAACTCTTAACTAGATTAGGTTTAAATACTTCTGTTCTAATCTGTGTACGTGACCAAAGACAAAATATTCTCTGATTCTTTATTAGGATTGGTAGAATCTTCTCTATCTGAAGGTCCTATTTATTTCAATTGCTTTCCAGATTTTTCAGTCTCACTTAATGACCCAGGTATTTTAAAAACTGTTACTTTAAATATTAAAACACAAGGCTTTAATATGGACTTGGGATCCAAAAATATAGCTTTATGTTATCGCATATATTATAAAACAATGAATACTATTTGTCCAAATGCTATTAAAGTAGATACTAAAAAAAATTCAACCTTAATGCAGACAAATGTTAAAAATAATGTAATAACACCAAAAATAATTAAGTGGAATGAAATAACCTTACCAAATACTTGGACTCTACAGCATGAAACTGTACCTGAATTCCCTACAAGTTTCCTAGAAAATATAATAGAACATCTTGATGGAAATGTAGAAATACAATTCTCTTCTAATAGAAAATTCACTTTAGGAACCTCTTCTAGACATTCTTGTTCCTCTATACCCGTATCTACTTATAATCCAAATTTAAAAAAATTTCACAAACAACTCCTAAAATAGAACAACCTATATATCATATAAAACATCCTTCTTCTAGTGAATCTTTTCAGGATTTAGAAATAGATTTTAATACTCATAATATTATGGTTCTCACTAATGATGAATTTCAAATTAATAAAGATCTTTTACGAAAAGAATTTTTTCATCCTACAAATGAATTTAAAAGAATATTATTTTTTAAAAATTATACTCAAGAAGAAAGAAATAATTTTCAACAACAATGGTATGATTATATGAATACGATAAACATCAATATTCCTTTCTTTAAATGGTTTTCTACTATAAATAATGAATCTCCACAAATAAATGTTACTGAAAAAACCACTACATCATGGCAAACTACTAAAAATACTATTGAATCCATTCATCCTCCAAACAAAACTGTACTTTTTAATAATAATAATAGGGCTACTCCTTTTAAAACAGCTGTCGCAGATCATGAAAAGGAACTACCAACTAAACTAGAACATTTATCAGCCATGATTGAACAAAATAATTATAAAAATCTACATCTTCAATCTTTAGGTCAACAAACCGATAGGATAGAAAACCTATTACAATCATCAACTAGTACAAATATGCTTAAACCTGAAACCCAATATTTCTATATCTTCTTCTTCTAATAAACCTTTAATGAAACAAATAGAACTTCAAAATTTTAATCGTACTAATACTGTTAGTAATGAATTTATAGATCAATGGTCTATATATATATATATGTTTGGGTCGTGCTTTGTGCCTGGCACGGAACGGCCCATAAGGCCCGGCTCGAGCTATTAGGCCCGCGTGCCCCGTGTCGTGCTGGGCCTGGGGTCTCGATTGCTGGGCACGGCCCGAAACCTTATCGTGCTGGGCCGTGCCAGGCATGAAGCTCGCGCGGCCCGCGCGCTTTCTGACCGGGCCTTGTTGTGCGGTCCATTTGTACATCCCTAACTAGAGGTTACAATATGTAAGCCACTCTGTCAATCTACCCGAACCTGGCCGTCCGGCAAATGGGTTGATAGTGGGTTGACCTGTTTACAATACCTGAACAAACGGGTGGATACATGTTGGGCTTCATGACCAACCTCAACCTGGTTAACTTCTTATTGTTACATATATTTTACTAGTATATAGCAAGTGCGTTGCACGTGGTGTTTGAAACAAATGAGCTTTAAAAAAAAGCTACTTAATATGGTTAAGGTGTTTTATTATGTCGTATAGATTTTATCACTGTTTATAAGGTCAATGCACAATTTAAACTCTTTTTCCCCAATTAAAATCTTTCTTATATATTTTTGGGTAATTTACATTTTCCTCCTTTGAGGTATGAGTAAATTGCACTTACCTCCCTTCACCTATAAAAAACAAGACTTTGCCCCTTTGTAGATGACCATGGTTAAAAAAATTAACAGAGTTTACAACTTGTCTAAAATGCTCTTAATATTGAAAAGAATAGTTAATTATAAATTTTGATTTAATTAAAAAGAAAATTATTAAGATACCCCCGAATAGTAAAAACCTTTTCTATTCATCTCTTCGTCATGCAAATCCATCTCTTTCGGCTGAATAAATGAAATCCTTTAATCTCTTTCTTTTTTGTTTCGTTTCTTTTGGTGAGGTTTTCCTTTAATCTCTTTAATCATTTTTTATAAATTTCTATTCTTATATTTTCAACTGACAAACACGTGCCGGCCTACCATCTCCGACGAACTATTCTTACTTGAACGATATATTCAGTTTTGAATCGAATTATTTTTTTTTCGATTTCTGTTAGGACTTTGGTCGAACATAGTAGAAAAAGTGTCTGTTTGTTTCACCAGAGCAGAGAGGAATCATCAAGTCATTGATGACAACAGTCTAGAGAGAGAAGTTTTTAAAGTTGCATAGAAAAAGGGTCTCTCTTTATCTCTTTTTTTGTCAAAAAAGAAATAAAATCTTGATAGGTTGAATGATTTTCTTAGTTTTGTTGTTTCGCCACTTGAGTTTGTTGTAATTTTGCTTTTTGTTTCTTATTTATCAGCCACCCGATATTCATTGAGAAATTTTATCTAATCAAAACACTTTTCGGAATTGGCCACGCCTTACTCGATCTGTTATGAATAGCAATTAGGTAAGTGGGTTGGATTTTGTGACTTCAACATTGTAAGGTCTACCTCCATCTATCGCCGGAATCCACATCAAACAGTGATGGAAACTCAGTGACATCAATGGTATACGAGGCAAAGGATCTTATTTATTCATTGAAGAAAGTAGAATAAATGCAGGAAGTTGAGTTTCAATGATTTAGACCAGTTATGAAATCAATCTTTCATCTTATGTCTTTGGATTCTCCATTGATATATGTCAAGAATTTATAAGTTATTGAAAGCCGTCGTGTCTATGGACTGTGAATATAATGGAATAGTATCTTTGGGAAATGGTGTTTCAGTTGCAGGCACAACACTGTATTCCAAGTTCCAACCCTTAGCAGCATCTAAAGGTTGGAGTTGTTGTAGATGTATCTTCATTCTCACTCTCTTCATCATGGTTGCAATTGGTCTGTTCTGACCTTATTAATTTTTAGCTCTCTCTTAACCTGTCTCCTGATCCTGGTGCAACAAGCTCGATCTTGAAGAACATGGATTGGCTCCCTTTGAGCCTTATCTGCAACGTCTCTGTTGTAGAGTGAAACAGATGTGAACTACCCTGGGTCAAGTGGACCCCAGATAGATCGAATAAATTAGGAGTCGCCATCACTCATTGAGTTTAGGTGTGAATGATCACCTAGGTAAGTCGATTAGAATAAAAAATAGACCCAAAAAATATGATTTTAATACTGGTCTAACCAGATTAGGTAGGGAGGTTTAGTTAAGAGAGCGGGAAGGTGTTAAGCACCCCTCTCTTCTGGTTCAACCGGTTACCTAATCTAAGTTTATTTGGCCAATTATCTAAGTCTAAAAATAAACTAAATTAATTAAAATTCTAGAATATTCTTAAAAATCTAAAGAATTCCTAACAGATATTTAAAATTTCTAAAATGCTAAAATTACCTAAAATTTTAATCTAAAAAAAAAAAATTCTAGAAGGACCTAAAACACCTTATTCTAACCAATACTTTAGAAAGACCTAATATGCCAAAAACCTAAGATCTCAGCCTAAAACATATAAAAAGTCTAAAATGACCTGATCTAACCGAAACTTTAAAGAGAACCTGAAGTGCTAAAAACCTTAACAATAAACAGACCTAAAATGAAAATTCTAATATGATTAAAACCCTAAAAATATATTAAAAGCCACTGTGCTAAAAGTTTATGACAACAAAAAAAAATACCAAACTGGCAACATAAACATACCAAAATTAAACCTAAATAACAATAAAAAATAATTACAAGCCATACGGTGATCTATTGGAAACCAATACAGAATACTCAAATCAGAATATGTATACTTAGATAAAAAAAAGAAAAAAAAACTAGCACATCATGGTTTTGAAGGATTCATAAGAACCCAAACGACAAAAAAAAAAAAAAAACGACCAAAAGTCTGCTCATATTCGAGTAGATCAGATCTGTAAAGAAATTCTGATAACTGAGGTTTGACAATGGGAAGTAAGATTACATGATGCAGAGGATTTCAATTCTCAGTACATGAACTTGCCAATCAGTAAAAAATTATAAAAACAGAATACGTTAACATCCCTATTCTTCTTCCTAGATTGTAATATGCTCAGGCAGGTTGAGAGATAATATATGTATTATCCAGCAGTGAAACGTCTCTGATTCTGGGTTCCTTGATTACTTGGCCTGAGTTATCAATGGCAACAAGATGGACGGATTGACGGAGGAATAGCAGGGGAGGATTTGGGTGTGCCAGATTTTTAGTTGCAAGGGGAGAATGGAGTTGTTGAAGAAGAATAGTGGAAAATAATGATTCAGATTGATTTAGATGATTGATGAAGAGAGATTAACTCGTTTTTTTTTTTTTTTTGTGGTTCTATTGGTTGCAGAAATGGGGTTTTAATGGGATTTTGGGTGAGAGTTTTGGAGCAGAGAAAAAAGGACGGTGGTGGATTGGAGAAGATGAGAGAGCTGGGTACAGAGAAGTGAAGAAGAAGAAAAATAAAGAGTGGGGAAAGAATAAGGGAATGAGAGTTACCGTGGAGTGGAGGTTGACGTCGGAACGATGTCGCCACCGCCGGAGACGGGAAGAGGATTAAGGTTTCGGCCGATTAGGGTTTTCTCCAGCAAACTCAGAGTAAAAAACGATTTTTTCTTCCTCCTCTTCTTCTTCGATCGGCCCTCTTTATAGGCATGGTAGGGTGTTACGTAGCTGAATATCCCACATGACATGGGTCTCTTGGTGAATTGAGGGAGTAGTTATATTTAGTTATTGTGTAGTTACTTATCAGAGTATACATGGGTAATGGGATGTGCTCACTTATGTTCAGTTAAGAGTCTTGTAACCACTTCACTTCCTACATGGGTGATAGTGGGTAGTTATGTAGAGTCAAGTTCATGTTGTATTTAAATTCCCTAAACCAGTAGGAAGTAAGTGAATTATTATCATCAGAGTTATTGTAAAGAGGAAGGCTATTCCCTTTAAGTTAGCCAAATCAAAAGATACGTAGCAATTCCTATCTAAATACCTCTATAGTCGGACCTGTCACCGAAGACCGGAAGCGGGGAAAATCCTCAACACATACATGTGAAATAAACTTGATTTTAGTCGTTTGTTTTATTTAATAGTTATTTAAAATTCTTCAACCATAAGAGTTCCTTCCTCTTTAATTCTTTTGTTTTTCTTAATATTCTCACTAAATTTTTTATTTGTTTTAGATTAAATTGGGTTAATCTAAAATCCTTCTAATAGAAGGGTCCTATTCTCTACTAAAGATCTTGTTTTTTTTTTTTTGGTCTTAACCATGTGGTGTCCCCACACCATATTGGGTGTGGGACTAATCCACGTTCGGGGCGGGAGTAATTATGGTAAACCCCTGGCCACGAGTGCTTCTAGTGGGATTCGAACTCCAGACTTACCTCCTGAGACGCCCACTAGAGCCCAGCTTGCTACCAGCTGAGCCACACATCGGTGGTTTACTAAAGATCTTGTTATTACATTGAACTTGCAGATTCTGAGAGTGGAAACGAATGGGTTCATATAAAAGGTTAAGATTTCTGACCGAAGATTCTCTTTGTTTATTTACTTATTTTTCTGCCCAAGGCTAGTAAACAACTTCTTAGTTTGGAAGTAGTTAAATTCTGTTTTCAAATATTTTCAGTTCAGTTCTTTTTTGTCTATAGAGCTCGGACGCAGCCAAGCTTCTCCAGTACCAATGGACGCTAATGGAACACCAAGTGAACAATGCCACAGCATTTCTGTTGAATCCATCACTTCCTCGAGGATCGTCTCTCCTCCCCCAACACTTCAATTACAAGAACAATACTGCTATCCATATCTTGAGAAGTTATAATTTGGACCCTCAAGATCTTGCAGACGTCGAGGCAAAGTTCTTGTTTCTTGTTTTTGTTTCACAATTAATCTTTTTCTTTTCCTATCGTTGGTTATTTGGATTACTCCGGTTGCGATGGCAGGCGACAAGTACGTACTTCAGGCGGCCTCCTGATACCTCTAATCCTCATTTCAACCTGTCCATACCGGAGCTCGCCGCTCTGGATATGTGCAAGGAGAGAGCCATATTTACATCCATGACAGAAGAAGAAGAACAGTTCTGAAACAAAAGCGTGGAGGGTCATGGAAGCTGGTGCTGAAGTTCTTGCTGCTTGGGGAATCATGTTACAGGAGGGAGAAGTCACAGGCAATAGCAGGACTGAGTTATAGTATCGCGGTGACATCGAAAGGGGATGTCTATTCATTTGGGTCTAACAGATCAGGCCAACTTGGGTATGGCAACTTGGAAGACAATTGGCGGCCTCGCCAAATCAGGTTTCTAACATCCATTGTTGTTTCAGAAACTCATGTTAATACTAGAAAAAAAAATTGAAATAATAATTTTTTTTGAGTTTGAACAACCATTAAATAATTACAATTAATGTTGCATAGTTCATTGCATGGCATAAGAATTATCCAGGCAGCAGCTCGGTCAGGGATGACAATGCTGATCAGTGATGCAGGGCAGGTTTATGCCTGTGGGAAGAACTTATTTGGAAAAGAGGATTTTGAGATTCTAGAAGCTGATCTTAATACAACACCACAACCAGTTGAATCCTTGAAGAACATATTTGTGGTTCAAGCTTCTATAGGGAATTACTTCACAGCAGTTCTATCCAGAGAGGAAAGGGTTTATACATTTTCTTGGGGCAGTGATGCCAGACTTGGGCATGGAATTGATCTCATTGATCAGGAGCCTCATGCTCTGTTAGGTCCACTGGAGAACAAACCCGTTGTTCAAATCGCAGCGGGTCATTGCTATCTTCAAGCTCTGGCTTTTCAACCGGGCGGCATGTAAACCATCCTATCTTATCCAACATCTTTCATTTTAGCTAATTATGTTCATAATCAATTAACTGTTTTTATTTCCATATATATATATAGCAGGTCTGTATATTCAGTTGGGTGTGGTTTGGGGGGAAAGCTAGGACATGGCTCAACATTGAATGAAGGATATCCCAAGTAGATTGAACATTTTCAGGCTTTGAATCTTCAGCCAATGATGGTCGCGGCTGGTTGTTTTCATGCTGCTGTAGTGGGTCGGGACCGGCGAGTGTGCACTTGGGGTTGGGGCCGGCATGGATGCTTGGGTCATGCGAGCCTCTGTCTTGAATCGGCTCCTAGGGTGGTTGAAGCCTTGAACAATGTCAAAGCAGTTTATGTAGCCACTAGGCAATACACAACCTTTGTTTTGTCTGAAGACGGCAATGTCTATTCATTTGGTAAAGCAGATACATCTAGTCTTGGACTTACCATTGAGTTCAGGTCTGGCTAGCATTCTATAGCTTCATTCCGTTATGTGTTTATTTATCTAAACTAACATGTACGCTTTTGTTGTGTGTTTCAACGTGCTTTTACATAACAGGAAGATGAGTTTAGGTTGATAACTATTCTCAATCCCAAACTGGTGATTTCGACGAAGGAGAAGAAGGAACAATTGGTACAGATCAGTCCTACTAATTCCGTAGCGTGGAATGTGCACACACTTGTGCTCACTGAATCAGGGAAGCTATATGCATTCGGTGCAGGAGATAAGGGGCAGATGGGTATAGAGCTTGATGGTCACCTGAGCATGAGGGAGAGCCCAGAGGAGGTCAATATCAGTCTCAGTTAGTTGAAGATTTCTTTACCTCGTCATCCATCCATCATGCTTTACATTTGGTGTTTAGATTTCCTTTAAGTTAATTTCATATATAGAAACAAAGTAGTTTGAAGGATCAAGCAATGAGTGAAACATTGGTGGTTTGAACTTTTAAGCATTATTTATTCAATTTTTATTATTTTTGGTTTACAGATTTGTGATTTCACTGGAATGGGAGGCACTTTTTGGGGGTGTGAGATGCGAGGCCCTTGCTAGACCTACATCTGATCACCTTCCTATTTTGCTCTCCTGTACTAATGATTGTAGACGGGCTTCACCTTTTAAATTCGAAAATATGTGGCATGAGAGTGAAGATTTTCTAACCTTGGTGGGAGAATTGTGCTGTTTCTGGTTTTGCTTCTCATATTTTCTGCAAAAAGTTGAAAGAATTGAAGGGGTTTATTAAAGTGTGGAACAAGGACTGTTTTGGTAGGATAGATAAGAAGTTGGAGAATGTGCTTTTGCAGATTAAGGAGTTTGAAGATAGGGAGGCGGGTGGTGGTTTGTGTAATTCCAATTGGGTGTCTAGGGAGCTCTTGAAGAGTGAGTATAAAAAAACTGATAAGATGAATGAAATTAGTTGGAGACAAAAATCGAGGGAGCTTTGGTTGAAGTTGGGTGATAATAATACCAAGTATTTTCATAACTTGTCCGTCGCTCGTAATAGGGTGAATTCGATTGAGCGTCTTTTTGTGGGGGATAGAGTGGTTGAGGGGGAGAAGAATATCAAGGAAGTGGTTGTGGGGTTTTATGAAGAGCTATTCTCCAGGCAAGTGATTTTCAGACCCAAACTTGATGGAATGGATTTCGTTTGTATTTCAGATGTGGATAAGGAGTGGGTGGAGAGAAGTGTGTCGGAGGAGAAGGTTAAAGGGGAGATTGATACTTTGGATTGGAGCAAAACTGCTGGGCCGGACGGGTTTACTTTTGTGTTCTACAAAAAATGTTGGGAGGTGATTAAAGGAGATATCATGAAGGCTGTCCATGATTTCTTTGTTTCGGGTATGTTGGAGAGAAGTGCAAATGCCACATTCATTTCTCTCATTCCGAAGGTGGTGGGTGCTAATAGGATGAAAGATTTTGGGGCTATCAGCCTTGTTGGGAGCTTCTATAAAATTCTTTCCAAAATTCTGGCGGATAGACTTCGTAGAGTTTGCCTAATTTGGTGGCTCAGAACCAAAGTGCCTTTGTGGGGTAAGACAGATTCTTGATGGGTTTCTTATTGCTAATGAATGCTTGGATAGCAGAATTGCTGAAGGGAAAGGTGGTTTGCATTGTAAACTTGATTTGGAGAAAGCCTATGACCATGTGGATTGGGATTTCCTTCTTTATTTACTGGAGAGGATGGATTTTGGCAGGAAGTGGAGGAATTGGATCAGTATTTGCATTTCCATTGCGTCGTTCTCAGTTCTTGTAAATGGTAAAGCGTAGGGTTCTTACCAAAAAAAAAGTGTAGGGTTTCTTCAAATCTTCTAGAGAACTCATACAAGGTGATCCTTTGTCTCCTTTCCTTTTTATTTTGGTCTCGAAAGTCCTTAGCAAGATGCTTACCAAAGTATTCGAGGCTGGATTGTTGGAAGGCTTTAAGCGGGGGTTGATAGTCTGTGCATTTCCAATCTCCAATTTGCGGATGATACCTTGGTGTTTTGTGGTGATTCTCATTCTCACCTCGGGTATCTGAGAAGTATTCTTGTGTGCTTTCAAGAGGTTAAAAGGGCTTAAGATCAATTTAGCCAAGAGTAAGATCTTTGGAGTTGGTGAGATGTAAGAGTTTAGAGACATTTTGGGGTGTGAAGTTGGTTCCCTTCCTACCACTTATTTGGGGGTCCCTTTGGGATCTCGGTTCAAAGCTAAGTCAGTGTGGAAGCCCACTTTGGAGAGGATGGAGAAAAAACTGTCCTCTTGGCATGGTAGATTCCTTTCCAAAGGTGGTAAATTGGTCTTGGTACAGTCGGCTCTTGCTAATCTTCCTACCTATTTGCTCTTTATTTCGAAAGTTCCAGTTTGTATTGCTGATAGAATGGAGAAGCTGGAAAGAGATTTCTTGTGGTGTGATAGGGATAGGCATGGGAAGTACCATTGGGCCAATTGGGACCTTGTTTGCAAGCCTAAGGAATCTGGAAGCAGTGGGCTACGTCGGATGCGTAATTTAATGAAGCATTGTTGGGAAAATGGTTGTGGAGATTTGGGGAGGAGAGAGACGGCCTTTGGAGGAAAGTCATTGCGGGGAAATATGGGTGTGGTATGGGGAACTGGGGGACCATTGATCACGATGGACCATATGGGGTGGGTTTGTGGAAAGCAATTATGAGTGCATCTTCTATGTTCTAGAAAGGTGATTGTTTTAAAATTGGAGATGGGAGTAGGGAGAAGTTTTGGGAAGATGTTTGGTGTGGGAATGTTCCATTAAAGTGCAGATTTCCTGTTTTGTTTAACCTTACCCTTAATAAGGGGGAAACGGTCGCTGAAATCTTTAGATAACAGGGTGGGAGTGTGGTTTGGGATCCCCAGTTCAGAAGAAACTTATTTGATCATGAAATTGAACCTTTGGTGGACCTTTTTCAAGTTCTGTATAAGGTGCAATTGGAGAATGGAGGTGATAGGAGATGCTGGAGTTTGGAAAAGAATGACAACTTTTTGGTTAGATCGTTTTTTGGGTCTCTTATGGTGGCTGATCAGATTTTTAAGTATGAGAACCTGATTTGGAAGATGGGACTGCCCTTTAAGGTGGCTTTTTTTCTTGTGGTTGGGAGGGCATGATAAAATTCTTATGGTGAATCATCTTAAGAGTCGTGGGTGGTCTATTCTTAATAGGTGTGCACTTTGTAAAAGAGTTAAGGAGACTGGATCATCTTTTTGTTCAGTGTGAAGTGGTTGGTAGATGCTGGGATTTCATTCTTGGGAATTTCAGCCATGCTGGCATTGGTGCCCAGACATTTGGGGATCTTATTAGAGGGTGGGGGAGGAGAACTGACAAAAGGACTGTGAAGATTCTTTGGAACCTGTGCCCTGGAGCAGTGATCTGGACTGTTTCAAAAGAGAGGAATTCTAGAGTTTTTGCGGACATTGAGTCTCCTTTTGAGCTGTTTCCCAGAAGATTGACTTCAACTTTGTTTGTTTGGGTATCTACGCGGCTGGGGAATGGTGAGAATTTTGGTTGGGACAATTTGTTGGGGTCAAATTCTGTTTGGGCTAATTGCTGATTTGTTTTTGGGATGGGTTTGGGGTATACCGTTCATATACAGTAAATTTTTGCTATACTTGTAACAATTTTTTTATTTAATACAATTACACTTTAATGATAAAAAAATAAAGTTTCAATCAGTTGATAGCAAATACACTGTTAGTTCTCTTTCTAAATTATTTTAAAAGTACAATTCATATCATTATAATCTCCTCTCCAGTTCTCTTTTTAAATTGTTTATGCTCTAAAATTACCAAATTCATATCATTATAATCTCTCTGCTCTCTGATGAGATGAACCCAGTCTACTAGAGGGAGAGAGAGAAAAAAACTGCTAGACTCTAATTGCTTTTCTTAGGCTTTAACAGCATTTATATCTCAAAGTTGAAGGAAATTTGGACTCCAATGGAAATGAGACAATTGGATCATTATCTTCCAATTTATAGCCAAAAAGAGGAATATGTTCTCCTACTCATTTTTCTCATGTGTTCAGAACAGGAAACAATCATAGTTGCATAGAACTCTGTGTCAGAGAGATTAGAGAATTGATTTGTACATCCAAGTTGTTATAGTAACATACCTTTTTGTTGAATTGTGGTTCGACATACATAATCAAGAGATCTATGAGATGCTTACAATATGTTGGGCAACGATCTCTATGCACTGTCAACCTCCCCGATTACAGATATCTGTTCGATGTTGCAGGATTACTCTACTTAGCAGTTGCACATGGCAGGACCCATTCCACTAAATTTGATCTTTGGCATTGTTGTCTGAGCT
Source organism: Pachysandra terminalis (assembly GCA_031762675.1). Classification (NCBI taxonomy): domain Eukaryota; kingdom Viridiplantae; phylum Streptophyta; class Magnoliopsida; order Buxales; family Buxaceae; genus Pachysandra; species Pachysandra terminalis. Next base: position 13,912 of record JAUPMG010056499.1, on the reverse strand, counting down.
GCCAAGTCTGCAATAACGCATACTTGATTGAATTATATAATTCCATTTCAATCGTTTCCAACCATTGAGATGAAAGGATCGGCAATAAAGAGGTGTACCATTACCTTTCTAAATGGAAACTTGGAAGCTCCCCAACAATGTATGCACCTTTGAGATCATTCCAGAATTTTCCCTTGCTCTGCAGTAAAAGATAATACTGTTTAACATCAATAAAACCTTTGCTGCTTAGGATAGTTACAAGTGTTGATATCAGTTTCAAATGTTTGACATCAATAAAAACGAAGATAGAGTAAATCAAGTTTAGCATGCAAGGACTCGATAAGAAAAGAAGGGGATTGGATGAAGCATCATAACAAAAGATAGAAAAGTACAGGGATAGTGTGACAATGGACACTGGTAGGGTCTCATCTTTCTATACTTAACGTATTTGTTGATCGGGATCATAATAAACACAGTAAAACGAAGATCAAAACAATGCACATAGATATACGTGGTTCCGCAAAGCTTACGTCCACTGGAGAAAAGAAGTTTACACTATGTCAAAAACGAATTAGGGTTACAACTTATACTCCTACCAGATATATAGGGCAAATCCCCAATATACCCTTACGTACCTCCCCCTTGGATATAGAGACTTGCATCAAGTATGTCCAGTGCAAGGTCATCGGCAGATTCAAGAAGCATGACAAATCCTTGACCAGTGTTTTAAATATCGGTTTTGCTGGAAATTTCGCCACCGGGATCTAGGGGAAATTTAGGTGAAATAACAGGAGATATTATTGTTTTGGCAGAATATTTTGCTAGATGGAGAGAAATGGGGGAAAAATTAGGAATTTTTTAATGAAACTTCAAGGATTACTTAACATATATAAACACACACAAATAACACAAAATATGACATCAATAGTTATGCATCATAGTGATGAATAAATAATCAAGGGATCCAAATAATATATGCGTTGCCAGTCTGTCAAGATAAAATGTGAAGTACCATCCAGACAAAGTCAAAATACAACTATATATAATAAGCACAACATCGAAACAACTAAAAATCCAATATCCAAGTACATAAAATGCTTTCAATAGTATCACATCCACATTTTAAATATATTTTTTTAATAATTTTAATGATTAAAAACTCATTTTATAATCTCCATTATACATCATTATAACATCAGATTACATATTAAACATTACTATAGTTTCAACAAAATTATGATTTTCTTATTTTTGATTTTTTAATTTAAAAAATTAATTAACGCATTACATCATTATGATTTGTATACATACCTTACTATTGCATTATAACATTTTCTGTAATTTGTTTATAATTTTAAACAATTTTTAATAATTTTAATGATTAAAAAATAATTTTATACGATCCATTATACATCATTAATAACATCAGATTACATATTAAACATTACTATACTTTCATAAAACAAATTGATTTTTCATCATTTTTTGATTTTATTTTATATTTATTTTTAATTTTAAAAATGAGCTTCAATCCTCCAATTCCCTTGTCAGATTTGTGTCATGGGAGGAGCAAAAACAAAAAAGTTGAAATAGGGCTTAGGAGGAATGAAGGGTTTCTGTCAAAATTGGGGAAATTTCCCTAATTTCTAAAATATCTCCCTTTTTAAAGTACAAAATCTATTTTTTCCCCGAAATTGGGAAGAAGTTGAAATATCGGGAGATATTTCCCCTGCAATTTCGATAATTTCCTCAAAAAAGAATTACCTTGGAGATATTATCTTTAGGGGGAGAAGACGAAATTTCGGCAAATTTCAAACACTGCCCTTGACTAATCAGGGCAGGGCTGATTACATCAGCATAGAGAGCCAACAGCAAAACTGAAGCCATTTCCTTCACCTTATCATGTCTGGCCATGGCCATGGAAATAAGCCGCTTAACAAAATAGCAATGATACTCCCTTGAACCCAAATCTCTGAGATCAGAGGCTGCCAATTCCAGATCACCGGTGCAGAAATATTCCTCTATGATGATAACATCATCTTTTGTATATTCATCAAAAGGATCAGAGACAGATGACCCTACGGCAGTGTTTGGAACCTTGGATTTTAGAAGAAAAGAAATGATTAGTGTTTCTTTTCAAGTGTTTGGTTAAGATGAGATATATAAAGAAAAGAAAATCAAATTCCGGCGACTTTTGACAATTTTTCGGTGAGTTCTCATACATTCCGAAAAAATTGATTGACAACTACGGAAATACAAGAGATGTCATGGGTTAGGTTGGAGTATTGGAGAGTACTCATAGTCTTTCTTTTCTTTTCTTTCAAAATCTTTACCTTTATGAGAAGAATGGTTTAAGCCCCAAAGATAATTTTTGTTAACTTATTTTCTCTATCCTCATCTATGTCTTTCTCCAGCCAAACAGAAGAAAGTGATTTCTCTAACATTTTCTCTTCTTTTCTCTCAAAATTCAGGGTTTCAAAAAAAAAAAAAAAAAAAACCGGACCGGTTGTACCGGACTGGTCCAGATCAATATCGGTCTAGATCGTCCAATTCATAACAAAAAAAAAAAAAAATCCAGACCGGTATTGGGTTTGTACTGGTCTGGTCCAGATCGATACGGACCGCATTGGTCCGATCCTTTAAACCTTGACTGCAAGTACACCAAAAAGTAGTAAAGTATGCAAAAAATGAATTGAGAACACTGATCACCTCGCCACTATCGTAGTTTGGATCATTCCGATCGGTATGTGAATCACCGTTGGTGTCAAGTAGTTTACCCCATGTCGCTTTACCTCCAGCACCATCTGTTGTTATCAAAGGTTTAACAGCAACTTATCAAAATAAACAAAAGAGGAGCAGAGAAATCACTCAGAACCATTAAATACAATTGAGTGAAAAAGAACATAGCAAGTAAACAAGTGCAAGGGAACTAGGAAAGAGATCCTGCAGCTTCTAGTAACATTCAATGGAAAAAAAAAAAAAAGAAAAAAAAATAGCAACAACCACCTGAAGATGTTGGTCAACAATCAACATGACCAGTTACTCATTGCTTACCGCATGGAAATTACACAACCTGGAGACTCAAAAGTAAGAATTAATGCACTTAATGCTTTCCCTTCAGAGCTTTTAAAGCATGTACATATCCAAGTCAGGCACTTATCTTTGGATATAATGATGCATACAACAAGAACCTCACAACAGAGTATTATTTTTATTTTATTTTCATAAGAACTAAGGGTTTGTTTGGCATCCATTTTGGATAAGAAACTCATTCCAGGAACCAGTTCGGAGAACTAACTTGGAATGATTTTTGGTCATGTTTGGTTAACATGTAGTAAAGTGAGTTGTAACCAAAAACACACGTTTGGTTGACGTGTAAATAAAATATGTTTTGATCAAACTAAACACACTACAAATTTGCCACCACAAAAAGAAAAGATTGCCTTATTTACAAGTTTTTACTGCAAAAAATGAAAACTCATTTCTAAAATCCAGAAATAGGTCTAGGGGTGATTAAGAGATAAAAAGCTTTTCCTTATTCTCATTCTAGGAGAACTACTTTACTAACCAAACAAATCTCTATCCATAAGAACTCATTCCCCCAACTGGAACGAGTTCCAAAGCATGGAAATAATTCCCAACATGAACGCCAAAACAAGGTTTTCCGGAACGATCCATACTGGGACCGGTCCCAAGCTGCGATACAAAATAATGTATCGGGAGGTTATGTACCGGCTGGGTCCAGACAAGTATCGATACAACCAGACCTTTGTTTTTTTTAAAGGTTATGGACTGGACGGTTCAGACCGATATAGACCTGGATCGGACTGATCACAACCGGTACCGGCCGGTACAACCTGTACAACAGTTCCGTTTTTTATTTCAAAATTTGATTGCCAATATGGGACTTTTATATCGGACCAGACAGCCGGTACGGACCAGTATCAGCCATGTCCGGTCCGGTCCGGTCCTGGTAAAAAAACCCTGTGCCAAAGGGCACCTAGATAGCTCATATAACACACTGCTGTTTTACTTATATAGATCAGCTGAAGATGTTTGGTAAATCCGAGACTAGTTTTCCCATGCCACCAGCCATGCACTTGAGCTTGCCTTCCAAGCATCTAAAATCTCCACAATTTCAAGTCAGCAACATTCTGGTGAGCTGCATGGTGCATATATCGAGAACCTCAGGGTAATATTTTTCCTTTTTTTTTCGAAAATTACTGTTAATATCATAGGCATATTTGTGTTCTCTGTTTCTCAGACTTGTGACTTAGTCCTAAAGAGTCTCTGGCTATGCTCTTCCAGGTATATCAAACCCAGCCGAAAGACTCAAGGATGGCCAAAGCTTCAACAAGTCATACCTTTGGATGCCAACCTAGCCAAGGGAAGTTGCACTTTAAAACACACTAGAAAAGACCTTAGAGCCCTCACACAATTGGTAAATTTATTGAGGATTCGAAGGAGCTTGAATGCCCTTTCATTTTGGGCATTCAGCAGTCAGTCGACCGAAGGCAGCCTTTGATTAGTCGACTAACCGAAGTGGCCTTAGTCGAACACTAACCGAAGGCCTCTTCGGTTGGAAATCCAGAACTTGGATTTCTCAGGCCCTGGGCTGCCTTGGTCAACCGAAGTGGCCCTTGGGCTAATCGAAGCTAACCTTTGGCTAACCCAACCGAATTTACCTGTTGATGATTTCGCAGGTTTTGGCTAACCGAAGACCACAAATTGACTGAGTCGTTGAGGCAGTCAATTTAGCCGTTGGGATCTTCGGCTAACCGAAGGAAAGCCATTGGGGCCTAAACTTATAAATAGAAGATCATTCTAAAGGCCCAAGGTTAGAGATTTTGGAGCATTTCTTTGAACCAACTTTCCCTAACATCAAAGGCCTCCCAAAACCCTCTCCTACTCACTCCTAACCCCTTCATCGGTTATAGGTAAGAGCATTCCATTGCTCATTGAAGGAGTTTGAGCGGAGAGAAACAAACCTAAGATTAGTATTGACCTAGATAGGTACACACATCCTAGGGTTTGGTAGACCCTTGTCTACACTTGGTGAAGCAACTATTGGAGCATCAAAGGGCCAAGGAGCGAAGGACAAGGCGATTGGAGCTTGAAGGAAGGGTTCAAGCATCCGTGGGAGCTTCGACATAGTTAAAGGTGGAGGTGGGTTGTTGAACCAAACCACCATAATCAAAAGCGTCAAAGGTTAATCGGTGAGCCTAAGAACAAAACCGAACTTGTAAAGTTTAGAGGTGAACTTATGTACAAAACCCCAAGTTGAGAGGTCGGTGGTTTGCCTGCTGAAAACCACCTATAGTGAATACCAAGGAACCAAAGGAGTGGTGCCCTTGGGAGTGGATGTAGGTCGTGGGCCGAACCACTATAAATCTTCGTGTTCATTGTCTCTATTCTTGCTTCCGCTTTATATGCATATGTTAAATGTTTTAGATTAGAATGAGAATGACATGCATTCCAGTATGGAATTTACATGGCTAAATTTAATATTTCATATTGTTCTATTGATTGGTGTTATGCCGGTTTTGTTCCATGCTTGGCTCGTTCCGAGCACCTTGGAGCTGCTCCCCAATTGGTGTGGAGTCGATTGTTCTGGCTTGCCCGTTTGTGTTGGATAAGGTATTTTGGGTATCGAGGACGTTCCAACCGCTCGCCCAAACTGATACAACACCAGTACGAGCGGCGCTACGTCAATTTCAACAAGCAAGATAAAAGAGAAAAGAAGAACAAACAACAAGATTTATGTGGTTCAGCAAACGGCCTACGTCCACAGGTTGCCTTGTCGGCAATGTTTCTTCTTATTCATTTGAAGATTGTACAGTAACTTCTTTACATGACAGGCACTACAACAAAATGTAAAGAGAAGATGGGACAAGAGGAAGATCAAGTTCCACCTTATATTGCATAGCTATAAAAGAGAGAGAGAGAGAGAGAGAGAGAGAGAGAGAGAGAGAGAGAGAGAGAGAGAGAGAGAGAGAATAGTGCTCTCTCAACTGTTGTCGGAGAGAGGTCTTTTCTTCTTTATCATCCGTGAGCATGTGGAGAGAACCCCCTTTCTCTAGAAGAGACCGGAGGAAGAAGAGAGATCAGCCTCCTCTCTGTGTATTGGAAGAACCATCCTCTATTGTCTTTGAGACATAAGTGTTTTATGTCTAGTGGGTGTTAGGTGTAGGACAAGACGTGGTAGGTGAGATTCCACTGTTTTGGAACCATACTGACATAAGAGGTCCTATGCTATACAAATATCTGAAAAATGAAGTCAACTGAAAGTGATGGGCTGTGGTTTTGGTATTTTGGGCCAGTCAATACTTTGGTCCGTGTCGCTATTTTGGGCTGAGTTGACACTTTAAGCCGGGTCAATGTGGTATACCATAGTCGGGTCTAGTTTGTCAATCAAAGGTGATGATGTGGCACAATCAAGGTGGTGCCACGTGTGTGCTTAAAATCTCTGACGGCGAAATTTTAAGCACATATTCACCTAAGGGAGATGGTCGCCCGACTGCTTCCCTAGCAGGCTTCTCCATACATATTCTGTTAAGGGAGATGGTCAACCGATTGCCTCCCAAGCAGGCTTCTCTATACATATTCACATAAGGGAGATGGTCACCGGACTGCCTCCCGAGCGGATTTCTCTTGACATAGTTGCCTAGTGGACACAACCACTTACGTACCGGACGGTTAATGATTCCCGCTCCGAAGAAGTGCGACCACTTACCCATATTTCATACGGCTAGCCACCTCGAAAGGGCCAATTCGTCAGGCTCGCCACCTCGAGATGGCCAATTCGTCAAGTTACCCACCCTGAGAAGGCCAACTCATCACACATCACCATGTCTCGTAGGGATAGCCACCTCGAGAGGGTCAACTCGTCACATACATCTCATAGGGTTAGCCACCTTGAGAAGGCCAACTCCTCATCATGTCTCATTGGGCTTGCAACCCCAAGAGGGCCAACTCGTCACACATAATATCTCACAGGGCTCACCGCCCTAAGAAGGCCAACTCGTCACACATCATATCTCATAGGTCTCACCACCCTGAGAGGGTTAACTCACCACACATCATATCTCATAGGGCTTGCCACCCTGAGAGGGCCAACTCGACACATCATATTTCGTAGGGCTCGCCACCCCGAGATGGCCAACTTGTCACATCATCATATCTCATAGGGCTTGCCACCCCGAGAGGGCCAACTCGTCACATATCTTGTCTCATAGGGCTTGCCACCCCTAAAGGGCCAACTCGTTACATATCGTATCATATCTCATAGGGCTCGCCACCCCAAGAGGGCCAACTCGTCATATAACACATCCTATCTCATACAGCTAGCCACCCTGAGGGGGTCAAATCGTCACTAGCCACCAATCACCCCGAGAGGGCCAATTCGTCACTAAAGGCCAACCACCTCGAGATGGTCAATTCGTCACTAGCGGCCAACCACCCCGAGATGGTCAATTCGTCATTAGCGGCCAACCACCCTGAGATGGTCAATTCGTCACTAGTGACCAACAATCCCGAGATGGTCAATTAGTCACTAGCGACCAACCACCCCGAGATGGTCAATTCGTCATTAGCGGTCAACCACCTCGAGATGGTCAATTGACGTCACTTATCTCTTCTCAAAGGACTTACCACCCCGAGATGGCCAATTCGTCACCTCTTATCTCTTTTCAACGAGCTTGCCACCTCGAGATGGCCAATTTGTCATTACTTATCTCTCATCAGCAGGCTTGCCACCCCGAGATGGCCAATTCGTCACCACTTATCTCTTCTCAGCGGGCTTGCCACCCTGGGATGGCCAATTCTTCGCCTCTTATTTCTTTTTAGCGAGCTTGCCACCTCGAGATGGTCAATTTGTCATTACTTGCTTTCCAGCCGGCTTGCCACCCCAAGATGGCTAATTCGTCACCTCTTATTTCTTCTCAATGGGCTTGCCACCCCGAGATGGCCAATTCGTCACTACTTATCTCTCTTTAGCAGGCTTACCACCCTAAGATGGCTAATTCGTCACATTTTATCTCTTCTCAGCAGGCTTGCCACCCCGAGATGGCCAATTCGTCACTACTCATTACTTCTCAACGGGTTTGCCACCCCAAGATGGCCAATTCGTCACTACTCATTATTTCTCAGCGGGCTTGCCACCCTGAGACAGCCAATTCGTCACTACTCATTATTTCGTTGCGGGCTTGCCACCCCGAGATGACCAATTCGTAACTAATTATTTGTCAATAGATTTGCCACCCCAAGATGGCCAATTCGTCATCATTTATCTCTTCTCAACGGGCTTGCCACCTCGAGATGGCCAATTCGTCACTACTTGCTTTTCAACGGGATTGCTACCCCGAGATGGTCAATTCGTCACATCTTATCTCTTCACAACGGGCTTGCCACCTCGAGATGGTCAATTCATCACCTTTCATCTCTTCTCAGCGGGCTTGCCACCCCAAGATGGCCAATTCGTCACCAACACATTATTTCTCAACAGGTAAACCACCCCGAGATGGTCAATTCATACAATGTTGTGCACATCGGCTTCTCGTCCACCACATATCGGCTTCAGATATAATGCCCAACCCATCAGTCTACATATGTAAGAACAAAAGCTACATACATTAGATATATGTCCGCCATCACCATAATGCATTCACGACCCTTCATCAGCGCCATGAATGCAGGGGGCCAATGTTGATGGCGGGATTTTAGGCACACACGTGACACCACCTTGATTGTGTCACATCATCACCTTTGATTACCAAACTAGACCCGACTATAGTATACCACATTTACCAGGCTTAAATTGTCGACTCGGCCCAAAATAATGACACGGGCCAAAGTATTGACCGGCCCAAAATATCAAAACCACAGCCCATCACTTTCAGTTGACTTTCATCTTTCAGATATTTGTATAGCATAGGACCCCTTATGCCATCATGGTTCCAAAACAATGGAACCTCACATACCACATGACCTCTCGTCTTGTCCTATACCCACTTGTCTTGTCCTACACCTAACACCCACTAGACATAAAACACTCATGACTCAAAGACAATAGAGGATGATTCTTCCAATACATAGAGAGGAGGCTGATCTCTCTTCTTCCTCCGGTCTCTTCTGAAGCAAGGGGGTTCTCTCCACATGCTCACGGATGATAAAGAAGAGAAGACCTCTCTCTGACAGATGTTTACAGAGCACTATTCCCTCTCTCTCTCTCTCTCTCTCTCTCTCTCTCTCTCTCTCTCTCTCTCTCTCTCTCTTATAGCTATGTAATATGAGTTAGAAGTTCATCTTCCTCTTCCCCCATATAATATGAGGTAGAAGTTCATCTTCCTCTTCCCCTATCTTCTCTTTACATTTTGATGTAATATTTGTCATGTAAAGAAGCTATTGTAGAATCCTCAAATGAATAATGAGAAACACTGCCGACAAGGCAACCCGTGGACGTAGGCCGTTTGTTGAACCACGTAAATCTTGTTGTATGTTCTTCTTTTCTCTTTTATCTTGCTTGTTGAAATCGATGTAGCGCCACTCGTATGGTTGTTGCATCAGTATAGGCGAGCAGTTGGAACGTCCTCGATACCCAAAAGACCTAATCCAACACAAACGGGCAAGCTGGAACAATCAACCCCACATCAATAGAGGAACAGCTCCAAGCAACTTGGAACGGGTCAAGCATGGGACAAAACCGGTATCAACAGTAATTCACAAAGAAGTTGTATAATTAAATTAGAACCTATTCACTCCCCATCCATCTAAACATCTCTCAGGGCAATTGTAATTACTATAGCTCAGTGTACAAAAACTGGATCCACTACTTCCATTTGTACATATCAAACAGCTGCACTTCATTTTAAACCTTATTAAACTTTGGAAAGCAAGACAAAGATTTAGGAATTAGAATCAGCCAGTGCCCATAAATACCAGGGATAGATAGATTCTTGATTATCATATTTGTTTCAGTGTTTTAAAAGGCGTACGAGGCTTACGCCTTGAGGCGTGGGGTTTCAATTGTAATTACTATAGCTCAGTGTACAAAAACTGGATCCACTACTTCCATTTGTACAGATCAAACAGGTGCACTTCATTTTAAACCTTATTAAACTTTGGAAAACAAGACAAAGATTTAGGAATTAGAATCAACCAGTGCCCATAAATACCAGGGCAAGATAGATTCTTGATTATCATATTTGTTTCAGTGTTTTAAAAGGCGTACGAGACTTACGCCTTGAGGGGTGGCGTTAACAAAACGCCACGAGGCGCAGTGAAATAGCGCAAGGCGCTCGTGAGGCGCACACCTCATGTGGTGAGGCATACGTGAGGTGTACGCCTCACGCTATTTGTAGCGCCTCACACATGAGGCATGCGCTTCATGTGCATACAGGAAAAATGCTGAGAAAAAAGAAGCAAAACCTACGATTTTATTTTTTAATTATTTAAATGTAGTTAACTTGTTTAAGTTGTCTTTTAGCTTTTTAGTTACTAAAATTTAAGAGATAAACTATCATTGACTTTTGGAGAAGAAAAAGAGAAGTTTAGGGTTCAACGAGCAAACCCAACGAAGAAGAAGACTCGATGACTATGCAGCATATGACTTGGTTGATGTGGATGACTTAGAGTGATATTTTGTTTGATGTAATGTTTTTGGGGTTTAGAATTTAGAACATTCATATCTGTTTTCCATTGGTGATGATGATGTAATGCATATGACTTACTTTTCGTTTACTTGAAGATGGAATGGACTAATGGAATTGGAGTATAAGTACTTATGAATTATTTTAAGGTTGAATTTGAAATTTCGTTTATTTTTTATTTTTTTACCATTTTATATCATTTTTTTATATTTATAATGAGTATATTATTTACTATATATTTAATAAATCATTTTATAATTAAAAAAATACATGCTCATGAGGCTTACATCTCATTCTTCGAGGCTTACGCCTCGCCTCAAACCAAGATCTAACGCCTCGCTTCACACCTTAACGTTTAAAAACACTGATTTGTTTCATTCTTTTAGAATAATTGTACTATATTGGTAATTCGCAAGAGTACATTCTTTTCAGATAATATAGATAGGCGTTATTATAAAGTTTCAAATTGAGAAATAAAGAAATTTGGAAATTCATAACAATAGAAACAATTCCCTTCACCAGCTCCAAATACCCGCTAAGGATTAATTTGCAAGAGTATGAAAAGACTCCTGTGTTTGCAACATCTATTCATGATAGATTGATAGAGAGGGTTTCAGATCTATTGACGAGATGCCATTAACGACACATTGAAATTATAAAATCGAATTGGATTGGTTTGATTTTGGGTTGATGTCTCTGTTAAATCGAATTCGAATTGAATCGACTGAAACCCGAATTTTAATATACATACATCTAAATTGAACCAAACCAAACTAATTTAAACCGAATTATAGTCTTATCTTATATGTGTATTGTATAAGATACATTATAATTTATGTATGATATTGTTGATCGGCAAGATAATTTAACCCCACTTTACACGCGGCGCTTGATTACGAGAGCGTGTACGCGTTTTGGGTTTAGCCGCATACACTGAATCATTCCATAAAGCTGTAACGACTGTACAGCCGTCCCTTTCATGTGCCAGCTGTCAGCAGCTGCGTACGATGATTAGACCGTTTCGTGAAAATGTGAGATTTGAAGCGGCAGAAGGATATCTGACCGTTCTTATCACCAATAAAGGCGATAGCTTCTCAAGGAAGCTATCTTTTGAATTTAGCTTGTGGGGGAACACCACGTGTCCCAAATACAACAAACACGTTCCTTCTTTCCTTCTGACAGATCAAAGGATTGACTTATGTTCCCACGACATACTGCCTTCTGGGCACCCGAGGGAAGGAGAATCTTATGCTTCCCTCGACGGACTTCATTTTACTCGAAGGACGTATTTAGGGGCATGCTACCCCTATTGGCTTCCTCAAAAAGTTATGATCTCAATGGATCCTCGAAGTCACATCTATTTACTCTCTAGAACAGACTTCGAGTGAGTTTATTCCATACCTTTACGTTCTAAAGGCATTTTTATGCAATGAAGGATTCTCGAGGGAATTTTTTGTACTTTCTAACTCAGGAGTTATGCTTGGATCACATCAATAGACTTCGAAGGACTATTCTATACGCTGTCTTGAAGGATCACAAGGCAGATATATTTCCACCGAGGGACAATCTTGACGGACGCATCCGAGGGACAACCTCGCTGGACACATCTGAGGGACAATCTCGACGGACGCATCCGAGGGACAACCTCGAGGGACACATCCGAGGGACAACCTCGACGGACAAATCCGAGGGACGACCTCGACGGACAAATCCGAGGGACGACCTCGATTGACAAATCCGAGGGACGACCTTGACGGACAAATCCGAGGGACGACCTCGACGGACACATCCGAGGGACAACCTCGACGGACAAATCCGAGGGACAACCTCGATGGACAAATCCGAGGGACAACCTCGAAGGAAAAATCCGTAGGAAGTCTCTCCTAGGCTAACCACCTCCAGATGGTCAATTCAAAGGATGTATTTTCCCTTCTACTAAGGGTGAATTCGAAGGAGGAATATCTCTTCTTCCTGAGACGAATTCCAGATTAACCACCTCGAGAAGGTCAATTCATCAAAGGGCTTGTCACCCACAAAAGACTAAGGATCCCGTCCCCCTCGAAGGACGCAGATTTGGATTTACCCCCTCGAATGCTGTCTTTTATGCATCCGAATTACCAACTGGAACTCGAAGTCACTTTCATTCATTCTTATAAACTGACTTCGAGTCATATCTTGGGACTTTCACTTCCATAAAGTAAATCCTCAGCGGAAAGAGCTTTAAAAGTTGAAAGCACGCCATCTTCAGACGTACTTCCTGAAAGACTGGTTTCCCGCGGACTTTGAGAACATCCTCTCCCTTGACCTTATAAGAATTCACAAGTCAACTTCTGAGTTCATTCAAGTAGAAGGCACTCGTATTGGTTACTGTAGCTATAAACCTTAATGGATTTCAAGGTAATTCCCTCCTGACTGGGACGATTGAACATGAAAACGAATTCCTTAACGAGACACTCTCTATATGGGAAATTCGAGAATACATTGATCACCTGGTAAGGGTACAGTGGTACTTGCGTTCCTAGAAGAAAAATAGCCGCCAAAGGGAGTTCTCCTTCAAAATAACGGATTCAACAAAATACAGTGAATTGCCCCATAAAAAGGTTGTTTGAGACGGATTCTTATGAAAAGCACGTGGTAAAACCTCACCGACTTATAAATATCTGCTTTCTAACTTATCTAAAGGGGGTTTTGTCTTATCTAGAATGGTGGCAGGATGATGACGTTGCTAATTAGAACTTGGGTGAAAGTGACACACGTCTTCAGAACTGTGTTGCTCAAGTTCTAAAACAACCTTTTGCAGAGTAGTTTTTAAGGTTTGAAATGATTTGGTCTCTTTCTCTGGAAGTAACTTGGCCGTGTTGGAGTACACGAGTCCCTCAAAGATATTATCCATGACCACGTGTCACTCAGGATTTGCTTAGCACTCGAGGGTCCCCTCTAAACGCTTGGCCGAGTGACACTTGTCCTACTGAGAGTGGGAAACTCTCTATAAATACCAGTACCCATCCTCCATTGAAGAGGATTGGAAGGTCTGTGTTAAAACCAGAAATTTTGAATCCTGAAACGACAGTGAGAAAACACTTTGAAAGAGAAAGAGAGGAATCTTCAACCTGTGAGGTTTTACTGCTCTGTGATTGCATTCACTCCCCTTCTTCAGTTATTACAACTTCTCCTTCCTTCTAGCCCCCTTCTCTTTGTCTTCTCCACAGGTCAAAGTTGACAAGGAATGCTCTTGACAGAACGGCTGCGCGACGGTTTAGGCTGTCTTGAGACAGACTTCCTACCTT
>JAUPMG010056489.1:0-13689 GCA_031762675.1 Pachysandra terminalis | reverse complement strand
TCTCACTAATTAAATTCATAATTATCTATATCCTATATGGAGTCTTTTAATACACTCTTCTCCATTTCGAAGTTATCTAAAAGGACAAGACAACCAATTGCGTGCAAACCCAAAACACTTGGCAATTACGTAACTGCTGAAACACCTTATGCACTCGATCGTTCAATTCTGCGCTCGATCTTCATGTGCTCGATCGCATTACGCTCAATCCTGGAACTTTGCGCTCGATCACAGAGTGCAGTTTTCCACTGTTTTCTGGGTTGTTCTTTGACTTTGCCTTTTGGGCTTCCTCTTGGGCTTTTCTTTTAGGTCTTCACGGTTCTTTAAGCTTTGAATCGTGGTCTTCTTTGGGCCTTGGAACTTAATCCTCTTATTGCTTCAATTAGCTTGCTTTAATCCATTTTCTCCCAATCTTCACCAATCTTGTAATACATGATAAGTGCATTAATTCCAACTTATAAATCTTGTTACACACTTATCAAGGTTCAATGCAATGCAGGGTGTAACCAAGCCTAGCTCAATTACGTGCTAAATCCAACTTACGTGCTAAATCCAACTTACGACCATACGACTCATCATTTTAGGGACTTGCACCCACGGTAGAATGCACCATTCCTATTCCTTAAGAGACTTTCATTCACGGTGGAATACACCAGTAACACGCCATACTTTTACGGACTTTCACCCACGGAGGAAGCCACATGTACCATTCCTTTAGGGACTTTCACCTACGGTGGAAACACACCAGTATCAGTAACCCTTTCCTTTAGGGACTTGCACCAACGGAGGAAAGCCACCAATATTACTCCTTAAATGACTTGCACTCACGGTGAATACACCAATATACTCACATTCCGTTTAGGGACTTGCACCCACGGTGGAACCTCACTTATAACCAAACCTTTATTTAGGGACTCTCACCCACGCTGGAATACACCCATACCATGCCTTTCTTTAGGGACTTTCACCCATAGTGGAAGCTCACCCATCCAAGATCATAAACTCAAGTCATTCAAACACAAACATCATACACAGTCATCAATCATTCAAGTCAAACATCATCAAGGTCAAACACAAGTCTTAAAGAAGTCAAACCAAGTCAACCCTAAGTCAACATTGGATGCTAAAAGCACCATTCAATCAATCAAGTCCTATATGACCATTTCTAATCATACTAATCCTATTTTGAGGTCCTATGATCATATCCAAAACCTTTGAGTTGATATCACCTCATATTCCTTTCAAATCAGTCCGATAATCTTGAATTTTGGACATTCCTTACACTTACATGATTTAACAAATTCTAGATATTTTGCACACAAACCAACTATGTAGGCATGTGCACAACTCACTAGGGAACATTTTCCTAAAATTTAGACCCATTTGGGCCTCGGTAGCAAGTCAAGAGAGTTGGTTTTTCTGAGGGTTTTGGTAGGTACTCAGTAGCTGCTGAGACTCCTACCGAACGGAAAATTTAGCCAATTTTAAGGGTTTTCTTCTAGGACTTTGTACCTCTACCCAAAACTAAGATTTTTCTAAAGTTATAGCATTGATTTTTCAATCTCTACAACCCATTCATATGATCCAAACATCAAACACATAAAAAACCAATTTTGTTCTATAAATCTAAACAAGTAAAACCATTAACATATAATATTAGATCTAAGAACATACATACAATCTGCATGATCATATAATAACACAGGAAAACACAACAACACTAGGTAGGCATATGAATCATCAAACAAACGACATAACATTCATTCTTTCTAGTTTCTCTAAATCTTAGATCTAACGTGCTTTCACGTTCAAGAACACGCCTTCCATCTATATCTATAGTATTGAAATCAGACATAAACATAGTTACCGTAGAAACGCAGGAATCCCTACCTCATTTCTTCTTCTTTCTCTTCTTTCTTTTTAGTTTTTCTAGCCTTCTTCTAGCAATAGGCTTTTCTCCTCCTTTCCTCCGTTTCTTCTTTTTTTCCTTCTTCCCTCTAGGTCTCCTCATTGTTTAGTTTTTTCTGCAACTCAACCAGAACCTCTTCTTCTTCTTCTTCTTCTTCTTCTTCTTCTTTGTTTTGGACGTCCAAGGCCTAGAGAATGACTTTCTCTCTATTCTCCTAGCTTCTTGGTATCCTAATCTCTTTGAAATCTATCATGTTGATATTATTTGAATTCAAATTGATTAGTTTAAATTTCAAATAGTAGAGAATCAGTCGTGTGTTTAATTATGTTGATTTCTTCCTTAATTAGCCTTGCAAATAAATTTAATTAGCTATTTAAGTCTTATTCGACTTTTAATTAGGTTTTGGGCCCAATTCGTCCACTTCAGTTTTCTAGTCTATTTAGATTAGAAATCTAGCCCATATAATTAACTCTTAATTAATTAGGCAATTGCCCCATAGTTTTTCGTAATTATTAATTAGTCCAATCCTACCTTGTGTCTTTTATTAAATTCCCAGTGTATAATTAGTAGATTAATTAAGATTTAATCTATAAGTATTCTAGTTGGGTGCGAGTCACTACATTCTCCCCCCCTCCCCTTTAAGGAATTTCGCCCTCGAAATTATTAGTGAAACATGATTCAATTTTACAAGCATTATTAAAACATGTGGAACTCAATTATGAAACAAATATTTTTTATTTCATTAACTTTAAAACAAGGTACATCCAAATTCTACAACTTCTGGTTCTTCCCATGGCTACATCCAAAAAGGCAGAAACAAAAATTGAAAAGGAAACACAACTGATAACTAAAACATAAAAGAACTACCTGCGGGATCTAGAAGCTGATGATGGTGAAGTCGAAACAGCATCATTGGCTTTGCAGCCACTGAGTACACTCTGGAAGAAATGAACAGCCTTCTCGATAGTTGCTCGGAGCATGGACACTTCCTATTTGCTCTATCTAACCTCCTCCTCCAAGACAGTCAGCCTGGTCTCTAGGGTGGCTGGGGGCGGTACAGAAGATGAATACTCTCCTGGATGAAATTCTAGGGGGATGCCATTGGCTCATCTCGGATCTCTGTCGATGTCCTCGGTAGATTGACTCTGATCTGATCTGGAAGATTCATCCTGTGGAGGTTCGTCACTTCAAATGGAGGATTGGCCTCACTCGCCTGTGGGGAGGGTATCGACATACCTCAGTGCTCAACTACCACGCACATCAAGTGTGTGAATGGAAATGCCCCTCTCCTCCGGGTCCTCACATATCGGATGATATGTCCTATGATCAGCGATGGAAGGCAGAGTCGTGTGCCTAGGGCTATCTGGTGTAGAACGGAGGCCATGTATGGAGTAAGCTCGGTAATGTTCCCCGAACGAGGGTAAACGTTTGTGACGAAACATTTGTGCACAATGCAGTAAGTGGGTAAGAGTTTGGACGCGCTCAGAGAGTTGTTTTCGTTCCACCTCACTCACTCATCGCTGATAAGTCGGGTCATCTCTATTTTCTCTTCCTCACTAGGATCGGGAAATGTTGCGTTGGCGTTGTTCATTGGCACATCGTTCTTGAAACTAAAGACAGGTTGAGGAACTTGTTGATGCCGTACAAATTGAAGGTGATGGTCATTGAGTCTAGGTACATAGATGTGATCTTGGAATACATATCCGCGACCATGGATGGATGTGCCACTCCACCCCAATCAAGGATGGGTTCCCATCCTACAGCTTGTAGCGTTTCCGCTATCCTGTAGTCTGCCACTGTTGATTTAGCCACTCTCTTCTCAATGAGTAGTTTCTGGCTTGCATACTCATTGGGTGCGGGTTCTTCTCGAGTTGGGATTTGGGTTCTAGAGTTTGGCAAAGTGTCAGGTGGAGGTGAATCCTCTACCTCGAGGTCGGATACATCGATAGACGGAGGTAATAGAGCTTGAGATCTCTGGGACAATGTTGTAGGTCTCGTTAACCTTGGCCTTCTTCTTGGGAGGGCCTTGAGTTACCTTTGTTCTAGCCATTGATTTAGGTATGGATGAAATCACAAGTAAAGGATTGAGATCTTTCCCGTTTGTAAATGGATGGAAACACTTCCAATGGACTTGGAAGATACTCTTGGAGTGTTTGAAAATGCCCTAGAACAAGGTCTTGAAATTTCCTTTTGAGAGAATGAACTTAGGGCTCTTATTTTCTCTTATATATGCCTCTTGGCACGACTCGCTAGCTACTCGATAAGTCAGTGTATCTATCGAGACTCCTATCGAAGTCAAACTTAATTGATTTTCAAATTAATTGTTTTTATAATTATTCTATAACTATTCTTGATCATTTTATATAAAAAAAATCCATATAATACCATGTACATTTTTATTTAAAATTAGGCCAAGTTAACAGGTCAGTTTCAAGGACTGGGAAAATTAAATAACCTGATTTCTTAAAAATAATGCTTGTTTTATAGCTCAATTATTTTTATCTAGAAATTTTATCATTACAAAATAACTAGTATCAATTATTTGGCTTCTAAAAAATTTTCTTATAAATTTTAATTATTCTCTTTGTTAACGCTCATTGAACCAGTGCTTTATTCGAAGAGTTCTTAACCTTAAATTTTCGACTCGCAAACGTTTAGTATTCTATAAAATTCTCAACCGACTCTTCATAATAATTCTACCTAGCTGTCACCTAGTATTCGTCATATCTAAGTGCAGGTACTATCCCTTCTTACAGACCCTCTAGTTCAACATGCAGTCATAAATCAGGGATGAGGTTAAATGCTGTTTCTACTACAATATGTGTCATGTCTAATCGTATACCTATCATTCAACTAAATTGGAATTCCTACGTAATTCCTAGAAATAAATCCTAATTTACAAGTCTATAGATTCTCATGCAATTATCACTTAGAAGAAAAATCATTACAATTGTAGCAGATTTAATACTCAATGATCACCTTAATGTAACCTCACACAAATCAAGCAATTCACAAGAATTATTTAGTTCAAATAATCTAAATAAGGAACTCCAAATACTTTAATATACAAGCACATGAACATACCATAATAATTATTCACATACTATATCAAAGTATATTTCATACAATTCACAAAAGTGGCTCCAAGGTTCACATGTTTCTAGGTTGTCATCGTAGGTTTTCACTACGACCTAAGACTTCCCAAAGCCTAGACAACTTAAACCTAGAGCTCTGATACCACCTCTGTCACGCCCCAAATCCGAGATATGGGATCTCGAGGATAACCAGCCACAATATCGACCTAATCTTGGTTGAATCAAAGTCACAACAATAAGATTTAACAATGGAAATCTCTCCAATTTAAAATCATATCTCAACCAAATCTAAGTTGAGCTAACAACCCACAATGTAAAATAATCAAAATCTAAAATACAAGTTTCTGCCCACTAGGGATCAAACCAAAGTAATTAAAAACCAAGTGTACACCATCATAAAATTTAAATATCTAAAACCGAAGGGGTCTCTTCTCCAGAACGGCACATCAAACGAACAGATCACCTGTAGAGATAATGATCAGCCAAAGCCTAGTAGAGAAATCCAACGAGACTACAATATCTACTTTTATGCATGCATAACAATATGATTATTTCATGCATTTCAAACCTCATATAATGTCATAGTCAAATGTATTTAACCATGTGATCATACTAAATATCACATACTAGTATGTATAACATAATCATCATATGAAGTCTCCATTCACATGAAAACCATACAATATCAAGTCATAACAAGTCAATAGTTCACAAATCTCCTAGTCCCACTATGATAATGCTACCCACATGATTCCATCATGTTTAAACATATTCTACAAGGTCCCATCATGTTCCTAACAAAACATACAAGCATACACATGGTCCCACCATGTGACACAACACCAAAGATCACAGTAATCACATAGTCTCACTATGTTCCACAACAAACACTACATGGTCCCACTGTGCTACGGCCAAACAATCACATAAACAAACTCCACGTGGTCCCACCATGCTACGACCAATCTAACACATAAAAAAACACCACATGGTCCCTCCATGATACGACCAGTAACCACAAGGCCCCACCTTGCTATGACCATTAATCACAAGGTCCCACTTTGCTACGATTATTGCGACCCAATCACAATCACAATCAATTCAAGCAAGTCATAATGAATATGTACCATAGTCAACTCAAACACATGTGCAATACAATGCAAGGTATGATGCAAGTATGAAGTAAAATGAGGTGCAATGCAATGCATGGTGTAACCAGGCCTAACCCAATTACGTGTCCAATCCAACTCATGACCATACGACCCATATTTTTAGGGACTTGCACCCAGAGTAGAAACCACCATTTCTATTCCTTAAGAGACTTTCACTCAATGTGGAACACACCAGTAACACGCCATACTTTTAGGGACTTTCACCCACGGAGGAAGCCACCAGTACCATTCCTTTAGGAACTTTCACCCACGGATGAAAGCCACCATTCTTATTCCTTTAGAGACTTGCACTCACGGTGGAATACATCAGTATACTCACATTCCGTTTAGGGACTTGCACCCATGTTAGAAGCTCACCTGTAACCAGACCTTCCATTAGGGAATTTCACCCACAGTGGAATGCACCCATACCATAACTTTCCTTTAGGGACTTTCACCCAAGGTGGCATATACTCATACCATGCCTTTCCTTTGGGGACTTTCACCCATGGTGGAAGCTCACCCATCCGTGATCACAAATTCAAGTCATTCAACCTCCTCCTCCAAGGCAGTCAGCCTGGTCTCTAAGGTGGCTGGGGGCAGTGTAGAAGATGAAGTCTCTCCTGGATGACACTCTGAGGGGATTCCCTGTGGCTCCTCTCGGATCTCTGCTGGTGCCCTCGGTAGATCCACTCTAATCTGATATGGAAGATTCATCCTGTGGAGGTTCGTCACTCCAAATGGAGGATTGGTCTCGCCCACCTGTGGGGAAGGTATCGGCATACCCCAGTGCTCACCTACCACACACATCAGGTGTCCGAATGGAAATGCCCCTCTCCTCCGGGTCCTCACATATCAGATGATATGTCCTATGATCAACGATGGGAGGCAGAGTCGTGTGCCTAGGGCTATCTGGTGCAGAACGGAGGCCATGTATGGACTAAGGTCTGTAACGTTGCCTGAACGAGGGTAAACGTTCGTGACGAACAATTTGTGCAGAATGCGGTAATTGGGTAAGAGTTTGGATGCACTCAGAGAGTCGTCATCTTTCCACTTCACTCTCCCACCACAGATAAGTCGGGTCATCTCTATTTTCTCTTCCTCACTAGGATCGAGAACTGTTGCATGGGCGTTGTTCATTGGCACCCTCATCATTCTCGAAACTAAAGACAAGTTGAGGAACTTGTTGATGCCGTACAAATTGAAGGTGATGGTCATCGAGTCTAGGTCCATAGATGTGATTTTGGAATACATATACGCGACCACGAACGGATGTGCCACTCCACCCCAATCTAGGATGGGTTCCCATCCTACAGCTTGTAGCGTTTCCTCTATCCTATAGTCTCTCACTGTTGATCAAACCATTCTCTTCTCAATGAGTAGTTTCTGGCCTGCATACTCATTGGGTACGGGTTCTTCTCGGGCCGGGATTTGAGTTCTAGGGTTTGGCAACGTTCGAAGTGGAATTGAATCCTCTCCCTCAGGGTCGAAGACTTCGATAGGTGGAGGTAATCCAACATCTCCGGGAAGATGTTGTAGGTTTAGTAACCTTGGCCTTCTTCTTGGGAGGGCCTTGAGTTACCTTTGTTATAGCCATTGATTTAGGTATGGATGAAATCACAAGTAAAGGAAGGAGATCTTACCGGTTTGGAAATGGATGGAAACACTTCCAATGGACTTGGAAGATACTCTTGGAGTGTTTGAAAATGCCCTAGAACAAGTTCTTGAAATTTCCTTTTGAGAGAATGAACTTAGGGCTCCTATTTTTCTCTTATATATGCCTCTCAGCACGACTTGGTAGCTGCTCGGTAGGTTAGTGTATCTACCGACACTCCTACCGAAATCAAACTTAATTGATTTTTGTAAAACTGTTTATAATTATTCTATAATTATTCTTGACCATTTTATATAAAAATATCCATATAATACCATGTACATTTTATTTAAAATTAGGCCAAGTTAACGGGTAAGTTTTAAGTTGGAAAATTAAATAACCTGATTTCTTAAAAGTAATGCTTGTTTTATAGCTCAATTATTTTTATCCAGCAATTTTATCATTACAAAATAATTATTATCAATTATTTGGCTTCTCAGAAATTTTCTTATAAATCTTTATTTATTTATTTTTTGTTAAGGTTCATTGAACCAGTGCTTTATTCGAAGAGTTTGTAACCTTAATTTTTCGACACGCTAACTGTTAGTATTCTAAAAATAATTCTACCCAGCTGTCACCAAGTATTCTTCATATCTAGGTTTATGTACTATCCCTTCTAACAGACCCTCTAGTTCAACATGCTGTCATACATCAGGGATGAGGTTAAATGTTGTTTCTACTACTATATGTGTCATGTCCAATCATATACTGATCATTCAACTAAATTAGAATTGCTATGTAATTCCTAGAAATAAATCCTAATTTACAAGTCTCTAGATTCTCATGCAACTATCACTAAGAAGCAAAATCATTAAGATTTCATTACAATCATAGCAGGTTTAATACCCAATGA
This sequence comes from Pachysandra terminalis, assembly GCA_031762675.1. Classification (NCBI taxonomy): domain Eukaryota; kingdom Viridiplantae; phylum Streptophyta; class Magnoliopsida; order Buxales; family Buxaceae; genus Pachysandra; species Pachysandra terminalis. The sequence goes on along the minus strand of JAUPMG010056489.1, from coordinate 5,027 downwards.
TCACCTTAATGTAACCTCACGTAAATCAAGCAATTCACAAGAACTACCTAGTTCAAATAATCTAAATAAGGCATTCCAAATACTTTAATATACAAGCACATAAACATACCACAATAATTATTCACATACTATATCAAAGTCTATTTCATACAATTCACAGAAGTGGCTCCTAGGGTCATGTTTCTAGGTTCTCATCCTAGGTTTTCATTGCGACCTAAGACTTCCCAAAGCCTAGACAACTTAAACCTAGAGCTCTGATACTACCTCTGTCACGCCCCAAATCCAGATATGGGATCTCGAGGATTCCAAGAAACTGACCTTCGGACCCACCACGTGGATACGAATAACCAGCCATAATATCAACCTAAACATGGTTAAATCAGAGGTACAACAATAAGATTTAACAGCGGAAGTCTCTCAAAATTAAAATCAGAGCTTAACCAAAACTAAGTTGAGCTAACAACCCACATTGTAAAATAATCAAAATCTTAATTATAAGTTTCTACCCACCAGGGGTCAAACCAAAGTAATTAAAAACCAAGTGTACAAGAACATAAAAATCAAATATCTAATACCGAAGGGATCTCTTCCCCAGACCGGCACATCAGACGAACAGATCACCTGTAGAGATAAGGATCAGCCGAAGCCTAGTTGAGAAATCTAACGAGACTACAATATCTACTTTTATGTATGCATAACAATACAATCATGCATTTCAACCGTCATATAATATCACAGTAAAATGTATTTAAACATGTCATCATACTAAATTTCATATACTAGTATGTATAACATAATCATCATATGAAGTCTTTATTCATATAAAAACCATATAACATCAAGTCATAACAAGTCAATAATTGACAAATCCCATAGTCCCACTATGATAGTGCTACCCACATGATCCCATCAAGTTTAAACCTATTTTACATGGTCCCACCATGTTCCAAACAAAACATACAGGCATACACATGATCCCACCATGTGACACAACAACAAAGACACAATAATCACATAGTCTCACTATGTTCCACAACAAACACTACATGGTCTCGTCATGCTATGGCCAAACAATCACATAAACAAACACCACATAGTCCCACCATGCTACGACCAAGTAAACACATAAACAAACACCACATGGTCTCACCATGCTACGGCCAATATAACACATAAACAAACACCACATGGTCCCCCCATGCTACAACCAGTAACCACAAGGTCCCACCTTGCTACTACCATTAACCACAAGGTCCCACCTTGTTACGACCAATGCGACCCAATAACAATCCCAATCAATTCAAGCAAGTTATAATGAATATGTACCACAGTCAACTCAAACACATGTGCAATGCAATGCAAGGTATGATGCAAGTATGAAGTGAAATGAGGTGCAATGCAATGCAGGGTGTAACCAGGCCTTGCCCAATTATGTTCTCAATCCAACTCACGACCATACGACCCATCATTTTAGGGACTTGCACCCATGGTAGAAACCACCATTCCTATTCCTTAAGAGAGTTTCACTCTCGGTGGAATACACCACTAACACACCATACTTTTAGGGACTTTCACCCACGGAGGAAGCCACCTGTATCATTCCTTTAGGGACTTTCACCCACGGTGGAAACATACTTGTATCAGTAACCCTTTCTTTTGAGGACTTGCACCCACGGAGGAAAGCAACCATTCTTATTCCTTAACAGCCTTGCATTCACGGTGGAATACACCAGTGTACTCATATTCCTTTTAGGGACTTGCACCCACGGTGGAAGCTCACCTATAACCAGACCTTCCTTTAAGGACTCTCACCCACGGTGCAATACACCCATACCAAACATTTCCTTAGGGACTTTCACCAATGGTGGAATATACCCATACGATGCCTTTCCTTTAGGGACTTTCACCCATGGTAGAAGCTCACCCATCCAAGATCACAAATTCAAGTCATTCAAACACAAGCATCATACACAATCATGGATACTCACAATACCCTCATTCAATCATTCCAATCAAACATCATAAAGGTCAAGCACAAGTCTTACCGAAGTCAAGCCTAAGTCAACATTGGATGCTAAAAGCACCATTCAACAAATCAAATCCTACGTGACCATTTCTAATCATACTAATCCTATTTTGAGGTCATATGATCATATCTAAAACCTTTGAGTCGATATCACCTCATATTCCTTTCAAATCAGTCCGATAATCCTGAATTTTGGACATTCTCTTACACTTTACATGATTCGACCAATTCTAGATCTTTTGAACACAAATCAACTATGTAGGCACGTGCACAACTCACTAGGGAACTTTTCCCTAAAATTTGGACCCATTTGAGCCTCGGTAGCTGCTGAGACACCTGCCGAGCTCCTCTGTAAGTTTCCTACCGATCCTCGGTAGCCAACTTTCTGGGTGTTCTTCTAGGGTTCGTGCCTCTACCCAAAATTAAGATTTTCTAAGGTTATAGCATTGATTTTTCAGTCTCTACAACCTATTCATATGATCCAAACATTAAACACATAAAAAAACAATTTTGTTCTATAGATCTAAACAAGTAAATCCACTAACATTTAATATTAGATCTAAGAACATACATATAATCCACATGATCATATAATAACACAGGCAAACACGGCAACACAAGGTAGGCATATGTATCATCAAACAAACGACAAAACATTCATTCTTTCTAGTTTCTCTAAATCTTAGATCTAACATGCTTTCACATTTAAGAACACGCATGCCATTGAATTCATACATAAACGTAGTTACCGTAGAAACCCAGGAATCCCTACCTCGTTTTCTTCTTCTTTCTCTTCTTTCTTTTTAGTTTTTCTAGCCTTCTTCTTGCACTAAGCTTTTCTCCTCTTTTCTTCCATTTCTTCTTTTTTGTTCTTCCCTCTAGGTCTCCTCATTGTTTAGTTTTTCTGCAACTCAACCAGAACCTCTTCTTCTTCTTCTTCTTCTTCTTCTTCTTCTTCTTCTTCTTTGTTTTGGACGTCCAAGGCCTAGAGAATGACTTTCTCTCTATTCTCCTAGCTTCTTGGTATCCTAATCTCTTTGAAATCTATCATGTTGATATTATTTGAATTCAAATTGATTAGTTTAAATTTCAAATAGTAGAGAATCAGTCGTGTGTTTAATTATATTGATTTCTTCCTTAATTAGCCTTGCTAATAAATTTTATTACCCGTTTAAGTCTTATTGGACTTTTAATTAGGTTTTGGGCCCCATTTGTCCACTTCAGTATTCTAGTCTAGTTAGATTAGAAGTCCAGCTCATATAATTAACTCTTAATTAATTAGGCAATTGCCCCATAGTTTTTCATAAATATTAATTAGTCCAATCCTACCTTGTATCTTTCATTAAATTCCAGTGTATAATTAGTACATTAATTTGGATTTAATCTATAATTATTCTAGTTGGGTCCGGGTCACTACAGATGGACAACAGGATCATGAGGACCGAGATGGAGGAAATAAAGATGCTAAAGATATTAGTCATTATTAGGACTTTATTTGATGATTTTAGTAGAACTTGTAGTAGGGCTTATTTGCTGTAATTTAGTGCTTATTAGGTATGATTTCAGTAGTGAATAGGGATTGTTTTGAAGCATGAGATTATGTATATTTTATTTCCGTTGTTTTATGTTTGAAGATTGTTTTAGGTTGAATATTATTCTTAATAATACTATTTTCCAGAATGTCACGCCCCAGATCCCGATGCCCGAATCCCTAGGTTGGTGGCACGGATCAGGAGGTGTGACTTCGGGATCCACAACTGGACTCCGGATCAACAACTACAATTCAACCACAATAGAGCACATCTAATGCTAACTAAACCAATCAGAGTGCGGAAGCTAATCATAATTAAATTCAAAACTAATGGCTTCAGGTGAGCCTACAAACCATAATCCAATCCTATTACATCAATTCTATGTATAATCAAAATAACAGAAATTAAACTAGTAGCATCAATAATCCGAATCCACGTCCAGCTGGTAATCCACCTCAACCTGCAACATAGAACGTTGTGTGAGCTTGGAATGCCTAGTAAACAATAATTCTTTCCTCCATCCTTATACCACATCGTTAGTCCAAACACAAAATCATAGCATATTAAACAAACAAAGGAAAGAAATATAATCATGTTAAATGCATATACACAATGAGATCAACAAGCACACACAAGTGAACAATTTCCCTGTAAGATGGGATGAAGGATTATAAACACACAACAATGCCCATTAAAAACAATGCAATGCACATGACATGAATGCGACTAATGCATTTCCTAGCCGGTGATCAGTCGGTTTCCAAGTTACCTTGGCATCCATTTTATTACAACTGGACGACACTCTCATATCATGCAATAGCAATTGCAAGGCATTCACTTTGATACAGTTGAATACTACTCTCTTAGTCCCACGTGTACGTCGTGGTTTTGTGGGATTTTCAACCCACCGGGCTCAATTTCCGTAACTCTTTCAAGCACAGTTTAGGGATTCATACCCAAGGAGTTCCACTAGGGAGCGGTCCTACACAGTTTAGGGATTTGCACCCAAGGAGTTCCCGCTGGAGCCATCCTCTCTACAATCATAACAAATGGGCTTCACGGGGCTCAATTCCCCAAACCAACTCAACCATAACCTCATGCATTTCAATACATGGATGGGTCTCACTAGGACCAAACATCAGAACCAACTTTAGGAGTCCTCTCTAGGAACCCCTAGCAAACCAACCCAGTCCAAGTCCACTGCTTGTTGTGTTTCAGATTTATTGCATATAAATCAACCATTAGTAATAGAAAATACAGATTTATACATATCGATTAGTGCATATAAAGCAACCATTAATAACAGAAAAATACAGATTTATACATATCGACTAATGCATATAAAGAAACCATTAATAACATAAAAATACAAATTTATACATATCGATTAGCGCATAAAAAGCAACCATTAATCACAGAAAAATACACCGGATTTAATATCGGATTTGTTGAATATATGAATCAGATTT
>JAUPMG010056468.1:0-13690 GCA_031762675.1 Pachysandra terminalis | reverse complement strand
CGAAAATACTGAACTGATCATCACTTCGAAATTACTGAACTGATAATCATTTCGAAAATACTGAATTGTTCATCATTTCGAGAATACTGAACTGATCATCACTTCGAGAATACTGAAATGTTAATCATTTTGATATTACTGAACTGTTCATCATTTCGAGAATACTGAACTGTTCATCATTTCGAGAACACTGTTCACTATAATTTCGAAGCACTGGTCGTATGACCATGACACTGTTTATATAATTTCGAAGTCACTATTCATGACACTGTTCATGTAATTTACTGTTCACAGATTTGGCATTTATTGTTATTTCAATTTTCTTTGAATATTGAATGCTTTGACAGTTTTGATTGTTTTTCTTGGAGTATTCAATTCCTTTGACAGTTTTCTTTAAGGCATTTAATAGGTGGCTCTCCATTCAAGAGGTGTGACTTTTAATTCAAAAGGGTGCATCTCTTCATTCAAGAAAGAGACTCCCTATTTAAAGGAGACTGTTTTTTCACTTCAAGGGCGAGAAAAAAGAGAAAAAGAAAGAGGGAGAAAAACACTACGGGAAGCATCATTCTCCAAAAAGATAAGGAATTCTATCATTCTCCTTCTTTTTCTTATATGCATTTTCTACAATGTATCATGTATATGATATTTTCTCAAGAATAAAGTGAGAAGAATGAATGCCGTATGGCAATCATGGATGTAGGCAATATTGCCAAACCATGTAAAATCTTGTGTTCTACATTATTTTGGAATTCATGTTTGTTGGATCGATGTAGCGCCGCCCGAATGACCGATTCCTCTGTTTAGGCGAGCGGTTGGAGCATTCCCGAACCTCAAAAGACCTTATCCGGCACAAATCGGCCATACAAAGAGATCAACAGCTAAATCGGCCATACAAAGAGATCAACAGCTAAATCGGCCTAAACCGGTCCTATTTACCGATTTGTGCATCACCAATTTCGGAATTCGTGTTTGTTGGATCGTCATAGCGCTGCCCGAACGGCCGATTCCTTGGTTTAGATGAGCGGTTGGAGCATTCCCGAACCTCAAAAGACCTTATTCGGCACAAATCGGCCATACAAAGATATCAACGGCTAAATCGGCCTAAACCGGCCTATTTACCAATTTGTGCATCACCAGTACCAGAACAGACTTTATAACCCTCAGGTACCCTTTAAGATGACAAAACTAAGTATTTTTTTAATGAATAACAAAGAAAATATTATTAAGACAAGAAGAGGAAAAAAGTACAAGTGGGTCATCAGAAATGACCAAATAAAAAGAAAACAAAACTCTCAAAGAAAGCAACAAAGAAAAACAAAATCAATAAGATAGCTAGCCATCAATCATCTCTGTTGTGAAAACGCATGAAGAAAGAGACCCCCTAGGCAAACCCCCCACTCCACCCACTTCATAACCCTCAGGTACCCTTTAAGATGACAAAACTAAGGATTTGTTTTTAATGAATAACGAAGAAAATATCATTAAGACAAGGAGAGGAAAAAAAGTACAAGTGAGTCATCAGAAATGACCAAATAAAAAGAAAAACATAACTCACAAAGAGAGCAACAAAGAAAAACAAAATCAACAAGATAGCTAGCCATCAATCATCTCTACTGTGGAAACACCTGAAGAAAGAGACCCTCTAGGCAACCATCCCGCCCGGGCCAAACCTATCTGCTTTCCCATTGGTCGATCTACAAACATGTTTGAACAAGACATTCAATCCAGAAGCAATCATGCCTACAAATAGAACTAAATGAGCAGTATCCATGAATGTATCTGTCCACCAGTAAGCCAAGAGAACTGTAGCTAATTCTCCCACTACCCCGAAAACCATGTGCAACTGCCTTTCTCAAACCTGTCAATAATGCAAGTGTCTTTGCTCTCAATGCATTACCCTCTCTAATCGGATCCGAAAATGCATAGATAATATGCATCTCACAATCCCTAAAGACTCCTCCAAACTCGAATGAGCCTAGATTTCCCAGTGAACAACCATCAAAATTGAGTTTAATGATCCCCCTATTAAGGGAGGTCCAGATCCCGGCATGATGTGCCAAGGGAGAATAAATGACTGCTAAAGTTCTCCAATCTCTAACCACAGTTGACATAGAAAGGCCTATGAACTCGGGCAAAAGACCAAGGTTCGCCATGTCGATGTCGCCTGGCAAGTCGCCAGGTGGCATTGGCAACATGTTGGTGACATGGTGTAAAAAAGGGGAAATGTCAGGGAAATGTGGGGAAACCATGGATTTTTTATGGATTTTTGTCCCAAACTTTAAACATGTCTAATAAAGGCCTAAATGCATCCAAATACATCAAAAAATGCAACAAAAAAAAAAAAAATGCCTACACATTAAAAGTCATTACTTGAGGATGGTTAACTTGCACATTGTCGGGTCTGTGAGCTGTAAAAAAATATGCTACATCTAATTAATCCAAACTAAAATTGAATGCAAGTCAATTAAAAGATGGGGAAATGGGAAATATGGGGGAAATGATGGGGAAATCTTGAGAAATGTGGGGTTTTTTATGGGTTTTCCCCCCAAGTTTTAAACAACCCTAAGTAGTGTCTAAATACATCATAATACATCAAAAAAAATGCAAAAACAAATGTCTAACATTTTTTTTTATTTTAAAAAAAAAATTCAAAAAAATTGAAAAATTTCCCCTATGTCGCCCATGTCGAGAGACATAGGGGAAATATCGAAAAAAATTTGAAATTTTTCCCCCATGTCGCCGAAACCAAGGTAAAACGACTTGCACCCTGGTTTCGTGTCGCCGACATTGTATACACTGTAAAAGACTAACCCAAAAGGAAACCATAACCATAATCGAGTCAATAATCGCCTGATATGACCTTCTTGCATCATGAAAAATACTCGTATTCCTCTTGTTCCGTATAGCCCACAAGGCCACAAAACTGATTGTTCTATACATCAACCGCCCCTGCAGACCCAACATAGGAATCTCGACTGCGTAAGGGAGGATTTGACATCCTTCAACACAACCACTCTACACTCACCAATCCCAAGATATAGTACCAAACCTTCCGAGCGAAAGGGAGATGTAAGAACAAATGATCAATGTAATCCTCACTCCTCCAGCACATAAAACAAGCCTATGGTAACAAAGCCACGAATCCTCTTCTCCTTTGTAAGATATCATGGGTTGATTCTATAAGCACCAAGGTCCAAACAAAAGTCCTAATTTTGGGAGGTATGCCAGGTTGTCATAACATGCTGAAAGAAAAGGAAGGAAAAGGCTGGTCTCTATCTCTACGAAGGAAAAGACAGAATTAACGAACTACGAAAATATCCCTCTGATCTAGAGACCAAATGCAACTATCTGGAATCTCAGAGTCAGTAAAAATATCTGTAAGAACAATGAAAGTGAGGCCAATTCCTCCAAGTCAGCCGGTCTAGGATTATGTCTAAACTGAAGATTTCAAACCAAACCTGAGGATGACCAAGGCAACACATCAACAACTTTCACTTCCCTGTTAAAAACAGTCCTAAAAAGCTGAGGATAACGGGAAGAAAGAAGCATATTACCCCACCAAAGCTCCAACCAGAAACGGACTCTAGAGCCAGACTAAACACTGAAGGGAACAAATTGGCATACCATGTAGTTTTTCAATACAAAACTTTACAACAATGAATCTTTAAAATTAACCAAAAAAAAATTATAGCCAAAAAAAATTAAAAATCAAGATATATATATATATATATATATATATATTTACATGGAAAGCAGAAATTAGACTCCACATTTTCTTAGATTCTTATGTTGAAGTAATTCTTGATTACCTCAAATATTTTATTACTGCCAACTATTTATTAATTAATGTTGATAACTACAATATTTTAAATACATGGTATAATTGGATTACTAGTATCAAATCTATGTAATAGATAAATATTAAATGGATATACTATAAACCAGTTTACCCCAGGGGTACCTGTACCTGATGTGGAACCAATTCTTAATACGTCCCTATTAAATGATGAGGAACCTATTAAAAGCATCATATAGTCAATGGAATCCTTTGTGCACCTATGATTCTTGCCCCTATTTAGTTAACAACAATATGTTTCAACCTAGGTAGATATGAGTTTGTTTGCTTGCACTTATTATGGGATACTTTTCTTTGTAAGGATTGTATCCACTTATGATCGGCTACAATTTATTGTGTATCCAAGTATAAATCTGACCAAGAGCACTTGGCATTGATTTCACATTCTATAGAACAACTTCTTGTTTTTGTCATTTAACAATTCCTGCATTTTATTTATTTATTTTGATGAACAATTATGAGATTGTGTATATATATTACAATGGCAATAAAGAATGTACAAGAACAAAGATGCCAACCGAACTATTCAGCAAGAAACAGAAACTAAAAAGGAAGAAATACCCCAAACACAAAATCATCCATCTCCATAAAACATCTCCTCCGAAAGAAGCTCAGAAAGAGAGACCTTTCCGTTTCCCCCCTTCCTGGCCAATCTAGACACAAGCTCGTTTGCTGATTGTGGCACATGGATAAATGAGATGGTCAACCCAATGGCAAGAAAAGGAGCTAGACAAACTAAATGTACAAGTTTCCAAGACCCACTCATGCGTGGAGGCAAGTCAAGGCAACACCGAGAAAGACTCCTTCTACCACAAGGGATTAGAATCCTTGGGATCTCACCTCACTTAGCCCAATGACAAGGGCATGTATCTCTGTATGTATCGCATTCCCAACTCAATAATTTGAGCCCAAAAAGGTATGAAGAACGTGTGCACTAGGATCTCTGAAAATGCCACCAATCCCTGAGGGCCCCGGGTTCCCTATGGAGAATCCATCAAAGTTAAGTTTGATGGACCCTCTCCAAAGGTGGTGTTCACTCCATCACAACTTAGACCTACTGATGAGGAAAGAATAATGATGGTCGACCTTTTCAATATATCTGTCACCAAAATGACTTTGAACTCTAGATTCTAGAAGGACAGCGACCTCCGTAAATCCATCATGGACATAACTGAATCAATAACAGCCCAAATGCTACCCCTACAATCCTCATGGTCCTTCCCCACTCCCCCTATCATCCATATTACTGCGAAGAAGAGGAACTGCTACATCATATTTCCCCTCCTCCCCAATCCTGGAAACCTCCATTTTCCTAACAATAGACCAATGCCTGACGACATCACCCAATCTACATCAACCAGTTATAGGAAAAAGAAAAAAAATCCATCTCTTTGGCAACGTCACCAAGTATGAAGAGGTGATCCATTGATTTCCATGATTCATTCACATGATACAATTATGTGAGGAAGCAAGGTGTTTCCTCCTCTACTAGATATCATGAGTGTTGATTCTGTATAGAATAAAGGTCCACATGAACGCCATAACTCTAAGGAAAATACAAGGCTTCCAAAGCATATGAAAAGGAATAGATGCTGGAAGAATGTCTATCGAAATGGATGATACAAAATATTCATTAAAAAATGGATGATACGGAAGAAAAAGCCAGTGAAAAAAACCACTCGTGCATCTGGAGTCCAAACACTAGAATTTGGGGTATTGAAGTTACACAAACGAAAATATAGGTAAAGAAAGGTACCAACAAAGGACTAGTTGTCCATATTTTAGCACTTTACACTCTAGTGCGAGGATTAATGTCACATCCATTATCATGCAAGCCATACTTACTAGAGATGACTGTAAACCTATTTTATGATTATTTTATTAATTATTAAAATATAATGTAGGAGTCTAAAATTTCCGACACTTCGGTAAAGTTATGCTAACTACCAGAATTTTTACAAGAAATTCTATCGACTTCCATAAGCTTTCACAAACAAATTCCACTTCCATAAGGACAGAAGCCTAGACCAAAGTTGATGTTCTAAACCTTGATATCCAGTCATCTCAATCAATTTTCTTTTTTCTTTTCTCTTCTTTTTACCTAGGAATGTAAGTTTGGTCTGGCCCACCCAACGCAACCCTAATAAGAGCTCGAACACGTCAGTTAATTTGGGTTTGGGTTCAGTTCAGGCTCACTTTTGAGCCTGAAGTTGAGTTCAGACTGAAGTTTGTACAGCCCAAAAGCTCGGCCCAGACCGACATACATAAAGAATATAAAATATATATAGTTTTATATTACGTTTACAAAAATATAATTTTCTTCTTTTTTTCTTTTTTTTTTTCAATTTTGCTTTAGCATTTTCATTTAATTTGGGCCAACCCGAACTCAACAAATTGAGTTCTAGCTGGGTTCGGGGCCTCAGGCTCAATAAGTTTGGGTTCAATTCGGGACCGGCTGGTTGATTTTAGCACTGGCCAAGCCCGAAATGATTAGAACCCCACCCAACCCTTCCTATTTAGAGCCCTATTTTTCCATTACCTCTTGGGGCTACTTTCATAGCCTCTTAGTTCCACTTATTTCCAATCTTATCTATCCTAATCAGCCACTCAACATTCATATGTTCATCTATCTCAACAGTTTTTTCTCTATCAAAAAAAAAGCAATGACCACATAAGAAGAAACACGAATACCAAACATAGCCTTTTCAAATTCTGAAGCCTTTGGCCCCAAACACATGAGCTTGTTTTGAATATGGATCATAAATATTAAGTATAAAAATAATAATAATAATAATAATAAATTAATTCATTAATTAATGGGGAACAGTCACGACTCATGAAATTGAAGGAAATTAGAGTAGATATAAGGTTGGAGTCAATAAATTAATGAAACAGCTTAAGGGAGAAATATTTGTTAAATGATAAGGTCTTCTTATCAAGATGTTTTGGACAATTCTTAGAAATCCAAAAGCCTCTACTACCAAAATTGTTAAAACAAAATATTTCAAGGACGTTGGCTACCTAATAATAGCCATAATTATTCGAGGAACTAGGATTGACTTGGGATTTAGGCTGGCAAAGAGATTTTAAGGGCTCAAGATGGAGTGTAAGGAATGGTGATAGGATAAAACTATAGGACAAATTGGTGGGTCAGCGCCAATTACCTTAGGCATATTGTGAATTTTAAAATTAAGGTACCCAGCTTATTGATTAGGATCATGCTTGATGGAATCCACGAAGCTGAACGTGGTCAAGCTGATGAAACTCCAACCAACTCTTCCTTGATTGGGTTTCACATTGGCTGAATGTTATTAAGGAAGTAACTCTTTTTTTTTTTTGATACGTATATTAAGGAAGTAACTCTCAAACCTGATTTCAGATCATAAAGTGGTGGTGCTTTGCCAATGACATCTTAGTAGTGTTGGAAGACCTTTCAAATTTGAAAATACGTGGCTCCCAGTCTTGTCCTTTTAGGAATTGTTAAAGGGTGGTGGGATTATTTAAAAGAATGGACTGGGTAAGTTCTTGGGTTGAAATCCCTGTTTTAGTGGCAGCAAGATTGGAACATGTTCAAAGAAGATTTCTTTGGGGTGGGCAGAATGGGAGCCATAAATTTCACCTAGTGGAATGGAGGTCGGTTTGTCGGGCCAAAATGGAAGGTGAGCTGGGGATCAGATCTCTAGTAAACTTTAACAAAGCCCTGCTGGGCAAATGGTTGAGGTTTAGGGTGGAGAGGGATAGATTATGGAGACGGATTATAGCGGAGAACTATTGGAGTTCCTTTGGGGGTTGGGAGTCAAATCCATGTACGGGTTCATATGGGGTGGGGGTTTGGAAGGCTATTATGAGTGTGGCTGATACCTTTAAGGAGGGGGTCTCTTTTGCAATAGCGATGGGTGAGATTCTGGGAGGATGTGTGGTGTGGGGACAATGCCCTCATGGAGTCTTTTTCTAGTATATATAAAGTGATTTACAGCAAGGGGATGAGGGTGAGGGATGTTTTGACGGGGGAGGGAAGTGAGGTCGATTGGAGTTTGCATCTTAGAAGGCCACTATTTGACTGGGAAATCAATGTGTTGTCCTCCCTCCTAACTTGCTTTAGTAATTGGAAGAGGGAGGAGGGGGAGGACTCTAGGAGGTGGAAATTTGATAGCTCTAATTGCTTTTCAGTCAGCTCCTTCTATGATCATTTAAATGGTTCAGATGCTGTCTTTGGGCCAGTTAAGATGATCTGGTGGTCTCTTATCCCGCCAAAAGGGTCTTTCTTCATGTGGACCACTGCTCTTAACAAAATCCTCACGGTGGATATCTGATCAATAGGGGATGGTCGATCCCCAACAGGTGCGTAATATACAAGGGGAATGAGGTAACTGTAGACCATTTACTCATCCATTGTCCGGTGGCTGGTAAGGTGTGGAGCTGGTTTCTGCAGCATTTTGGAGTGCTTTGGGTGCAGCCTGGAAATCTACACGCAGACCTAGTCTCTTCAGGTATGTTTGGTAGCAGGAAAGTGAGGAGAGGCATTGTCTGAAATTTATGCCCAGCAGTTATAATTCGGTCCTTATGGAAGGAAAGGAACCGTAGAGTATTCGAAGGAAACAAGCTTCTCCCTCATCAGTTGATAAGGAAGGCCAACTCTTCTCTATTTTATTGGCTCTCAGTGACACCAGAGAGTCCTAAAAGAAGTTTTGATGATTTTTGGGTGTGGGAGTGATTTCGGTTAGTTGTTGTAATATCTGTTAGTTCATCAGTGTTTTAGGTTGGGTTTCGGGTTTTTCTGTTTCTTAGTCTTCTTCTTCTCGCTCCTTGGAGTATACCTTTGGTGTACTGTAGCTCTCTTTATATCCCTTGAACGGTTTTCTGTTATTAATATAATTTACTTTCACTGATCCAAAAAAAAGTTCTTTGGTTGAAATTCAAGGCGTTGAAGGCTCGTATTGTAGAGTGGAATAAGTTACATTTTGGCAAGTTGGTGAGAAGAAGCTTATTAGATCACAACTCTTATTGTTATAGCAGAAAGTGGAGACGGGTTATCTGTCAGAGATGAAATCTTCTAACGGGGACGCTTTGAAACATGAGTTGGCCTCCCTTGCATATGGAGGAAATTAGTTGGAAGCACAAGTATAGAGCCAACTGTCTTAAGGAGGGAGATAAGAATACGAAGTCTTTCTATCTTTGTGCTAGTATTTGTAATAGGTTTAATTGCATCAGTAGATTGAGAGTGGGGATAATAGTGCTGGAGAAGGAGGCAATCAATGGGAAGTGTGTAGATATGAGAATAAGTTATATTCGGGTGATACTTTATAATTCACTCTATTTTTCATTGATTTTGGCCAATACCCGATATGTATAGGCTGATACTTACCAATATGTATTGGTTTCGAAAGGGGGTGAAACCTGATCTGATAGGGATTTATCAAGGGACTCTTGCTGGAGATAAGACACATTTTGGATGGAGTGTTCATTGCTATTTGCTAGTGAATACATTGGTAGGAGGGAGTGAAAAAAAGGGCTGATTTAGTGCCTCGTTCCGCTAACAATCTGGCAGACAAATTGGAGTTCTTCGACGGGATTCTGCATGAAAAAAGGCTTGTCGAAGGGAATTGATTACCAGTTGTACATTTTTCAGATTCATATGAACAGAAGTGTGTTTGATTGTTTTTTTGTTTTCAATAGTTGTTGTCTTCCTTGGACAACAATCACTTGTACATATTTCTGCCATCTGTTTATATATATATATATATATATATATATATATACATATCACTCAGCAAAAAATATGGCTGGTTTGTAAGATAAATCTAGGGAAAACATATGACCATGTTGATTAAGCTTTCTAGATTCATGCTAGATCAGATGGGTATAGTGAGAAATGAAATGGTTAAGAGTTTTTATTTCTTCACCTTCTTTCTCAGTGGTGGTCAATGGATCTCCTTCAAAATGGTTCCATGCATCTAGAGACATCAGACGAGGGGTCCTCTCTCCTTATCTCTTTATGATTATCGTCAGAGCAGAACACCTTGGCAACTTATTGGGTTTTAGAGTAAGGCTGGAAGCCCATTGTTTCCCACCTTCAATAAACAGGTAATTCCATGTTCTTTCTTAATATATCCTTGAAGGATGCTTTGAGGCGATTTTATGTTCTTTGTTAATCGACATGAGACAATTGATAGGGGTTGGAGAGGGAGACTAGTATTTTTGTGAATTTTTTTGTACGGAGATTAGGTTGTGTACTTGGCGATCTACTACCATCTTACCTTGAGTTTCGCTTGGGGTGAGGGCTTCGTCTAGTAACATTTAGAATTCTGTGTAGAAAAAACAGAAAGGAAGTTAGCAAGTTGGAAGAAATATTTTCTCTCTCATGGAAGATTTTCTCTCATCAAGAGTTCCTCGTCTAGCATTCCTTACTATCTTATACATTTTTTGAAGATTTGGAAGAGGGTCACCAGTCTCCAACCGGTTGGGGAATAGAGGGATTTCCTTTGAGGGGGGAAGAGGAACTTTCATTTTGTTAGGTGGGAAGGTGTTCATAATCTCAAGCAATTCAGAAGGATTGGGTTTACGAGGTTAGCTAGATTAACTTGGCTCTACTGAAATAATGATTATGGAGGTTAGGTGGGGACGATAGGGCCAAATGGAGAAAAGTAATTGTAGGGAAGTTAGAGTGTGACAAGGGCGAGAAGCTAGTAAGGAGGGTTCTGGGCAGTGTTTGCAATGTCGCGACATGTCGATCATTTTTTGAGAAGTCAACACGATATTTATAGGAAATCGACAAAATTCCCAAAATTCCCCATGTCGTGATATGTCGCACGACATGAGGTAGATTTTTTTTAAGGCCCACGTGTCGGCCATTTCTCTTGTTTTTAAGGCCTATTTTGAGGAAAATTCGCACATTTCGTGAGACATCTCCCTAAAACACATTCTTCTCTCTTTCAAGTGTAGGTTTTTCTCAGATCTACGGCTATATATTTAAAAATATATTTGTCTTTTTTTTAAATATTCATATAGAATAGATATTGTTGTATATTTATGTGTAATAAATAGCATAATTTAAAGTAAAATAAATCTGTCATTTATTTTTCAAAAACATATCTTTTTTTGCCAATACATAATTATATGATATTTATTTATATAATAAAAAATTATAATTTTATAAAAATCATATAAAATTATGAGGGGAAAAAAAAAATATATATATATATATATATAAGGTTAGAAAAAATTATAGGAAAAAAACAGCAACTTAATCTTTGTATTATGATATTTTGCAAATTGTAAAAATCAAAGAAAATATTTAAAAAAATTAAAATAGTTAAAATAATAAAAAAAAAATTAAAAACATTGAAAGATGAATGGAATCACTGTTTATGCATTTGTAATGCATAAACAATCATAATTAATACCTTTATGTGCTTGTTGCTTAATTGGATTTAGTATTACTTTTTGTACAGCTGACAACTCGACAGCATCAGCATGTAACCCCCCCTCAACTAATGGTCTTTATTAAGTGAATGTTTTTTTAACATTTTTTGATGTATTTAGGTGTATGTAGGCCTCAATTATGCTCATCTAGGAGTTGGGATCAAAATTCCATCAAAAACCCTACATTTCCCTCAAATTTCCCTACATTTCCTATTTTTTCCCCAGATGCCGCGACATGTCTTAAGACATCGACATCATGAATCTTGGTTTTGGGTACATGGGGCTAAGGGTTTGCAGGGGCAGTTTAAAAGCTACAGAAGGGTTCTTTTTTATGAATAGCAGTACAATATATAAATTAATCATAAATTAGTAGGATATACAGATAGCTGGCTAGAAGAGCGTCCTAGCCAACAGTCGAAAACATAAGAACTAAACCATGAAACACAAAAAGTGGCAAACTGGCAGCTACATATGGCTACAAGACCAACCCCACCATACATCCACATCCTCAGTAGGTAAAGGGGTGAAGTTGAAGGTGAAAAATGATAGGAACACGTGTTTTTAAAAAGATGATTGGTACGGCACTCGGTAGGTTTGTAACTGTTGTCCTAATGTATATTGATCGCCCATTGTCACAGTCATATCTCTTTCACGCAGTAGATCAATTATTAAGCACCTTGACCTTCACTAGCCAAGGGCAACTTATGCCATTTGAGTGCCAATCCAACACATAACTACTCCAACATAATGCATCGATTGTATATGACTTGCTCCAAGCCCCACAAGCCAATTCAATCTTGACCAGCCCACAAGCTACTTCACAACACCCAACAAGTGATCGCTCCACGGCAGGGTTCCTTTGTCATTGCAACCTATCTAACAACCCTATAGTGCCACCAAGGTCTTCAATTATGCTGATCATCCAATGCACCCTACACTAGGAGAACTCATATATTTAGTCCTCATAGCACCTAGAACAGCCATGAAGCCCTGATAACCCCAACCTGAACCACTATGCATTGAGGACATGTAGCTCACAACACATTCCTCCGGCTATGCACAAGCCAATCAAGGCAACTTGCATCTTGTATCATCCACCCAACATTAGCACAATCCGTCATGCCAAAATGTCTTCTTAATGAGACATCATAGCACAATTTAGCCTACCATGCCACACGATCCTCATGGAGCATGTCGAACCCAAGACATGCATGATGCACTCAAACAAACCCACGTCAAGCCCACATGATCTAGTGATAGCTCATCAGCTAACTATATCTACCTAAGCATGAGTAGCATACGCTAAAGCATTCCAACATACTAGCCTTCGCTTCTAGGATAGAGCGAAGTACTGTTCAGCCACCTGCTCTAGTATTATCCTGGGAAATACCATCGAAGTCATAGGAGACCTTAGACATCACCTCTGCGATGTAGAGAAGGCAATGGGGCAGGTTAAACGGGTAAGCCATCCTGCCCCGAATGATTAGGGTTTGGCAACCCATAGGTCAGGTTGGGTTCGGGTTTGACTCAACTCACCCCGTTGACATTGGGGGGTGTCACAGTGGCTGCCCCCACCTGTTGGGTTCTTTAAAGTTAATTTTGACGTCTCCTCTTTAGGCAATCTGGGAATGTCACGCATTGAGGGGGTGGTCAGATTTCACATGCGTACTCAGGTCCAGTGGGGGTAGGTGACTCGACGAAGGCTGAGTTATTGGCTCTCCTTGCTGGAGTTCAGGCAGCTGTTCGATTGGGCTACAGTCAGGTGATAGTTGAGGGGGATTCAGCATCAGTGATTTCCTGGATGTCCAGGCCAGTGACTTGTCCTTGGCAGCACTTTCATATCGTCAGGCTGGCTAGATACTTGAGCAGTTTGGTTCAGGCCTCATTTAGGTACACACCTAGAGCAGGCAATGGAGTAGCTGATCGCCTAGCTAGGGATGGGACTGGCAGAGAGGAGATGTTCAAGGGTGTTCCATCAGTAGAGATGGTTGGGGATGGAGGGCGAGGGGATGCTACTCGGGGCTGTTGTTGCCTAGGGGGCGATACCCCATGCTGGCCCCTAGGAGTTTCTATCTGTTTCCTTGTTTTTCCTCGTCTATTTGCTTATTGTTCTGTCCAGGTGCCCGACTTGTGCGCTTGGTTTTTCTTTTCTGTTCTTGTTTCTATCTGTATTTTAAATTTTACTATTAATATATCTTGCTGGTTATTCATCAAAAAAAAAAAACTCACCCCGTTGCCATTCACCTATATTTTATAAGTAAAAATGTATAAAAAAATTATAGGTTTAACTTTAAAAAGTATTTATTTTTAATATATCTTACATCTGGGTCAGACCAGTCCCGCTATCGACCCGATATGGTTAGGAGCGGGTTTGGTATTATTTGGCTCCTTTAGTGGCAGGTTAGGGTTTTT
>JAUPMG010056457.1:0-13690 GCA_031762675.1 Pachysandra terminalis | reverse complement strand
ACAAAAATAAATGCAGGACATGTAAGCCTGTGGGTTGAGAGTCCCTAAAACCATGCCATACACATAGAATCAATAGTTTCCCCGACTTGACGATCCATATAGAAATATTGTGAAGTGGGATACTGGCGAGTCTGACACAGATCCTCTGTGTAACCTTATGGTCCAGTAGTAGGACTTAGTAGCCGGATCATAAAGGTAGAGAATTTCCCACACATATGACATTTGGGTTGGGTATATTGGCATTAAGACTTCCTTATGGTCTTATACTTGGCCGTTGTTGCCAGACCAGGAAAGCTGAAGCTTCCCGCTCATGTTAGTCGGGTTTTATGAACTGTAACCGTTGCATTTAATCACCATGTTTAAGGGTTAATTGCTATCCAATTGTAATTGATGTGATAATATGAGATGATGACAGTACATGTTTATGCCATATAGAATATACATGCTAGGGATTGCATGTCATTTGTAGCATGATCGTGTGAAGAACTATTTGTTCTATTATGTTAGCATGCTTACTTGCTGAGCTTTTTAGCTCAAACTTTCATTGAACCTATTTTTCAGGACCTAGAGATCCACACTTTGCTCCTGAGGGAGCTGGTGCTGATGTGGACCATGATGATGACCAGGACGATCATGGATTCTGTCTTATGTGATTTTTATGGACTTTGATGTACCATTTTTATTTTGATATGTATATGGTACCTATGATAGAGATATATTCTCTATAGTTGTAGTTTGAGTTTATATCTCTTTTTGGACATGTACTTGGTTATGGTATATTTTGGATGGACATTAACTGGATATGTAAAATCTGGTTTGAATGCTCATATTTTGGTCATTACGTTAAGTATTATAAATTTAGGTTTTGATCTCATAGATTCCGCATTTAAAATTAGAGTTAAATAGTACTCTAAAGATGATTGTAATGGAGTTCCACCCTCACTATTTATATTATGAAGTAAGATAATGGCATATGAGGGTGAATGTCATCGCATCATTGTCCAGACCACTCACGTGCTGTCGCGTGTGTGTCTGGAGGTGCGGGGCGTGACAGTCATGATTGTAACATTAAAACATAACTAGATTAATACAATCAATTAAACACAAATCTATCATTCTAAATCATCAAATCTTAGGAACAATAGCCAAATCGAAATGGGAGTTTCGATAAAAGGATCGTACTGAGAATTTACATACCTTAGATCTTCAGAAACGTGAGTCTTAATGTGGATTCAATGCCTTCTTCTTCTCCTTGTTCAGTTGCAAACACACACACTGAAAGCTTTAGACTCCTTCTTTTCTCTCTTACTCTCTTCTTTGATTTCCCCTCTTCCATTCTGAATGTGTGGCTTTATAGAGAACTGTGGGAGAGAGTGGATCTGTAGCTCCCCCGAATCTCAGCTCTAATACTAAAATGTGCAAAACCGCAATCTCCCAAAGACGTTATGTGCACAATTCATACATTCCAAATCTGGAATTTCTCCCAAGCACCCGATATTTTATCATGAAAACATAATTAACCCACATATGAAAACAAGTTAATTAATTCTCTCCAGTTTATTATTAATCACAACTATAGATATAAATGGTTAAGGAAAAATATAAAATAATTCCATAAAATCTTAAATCGAAGTGGGACGTCCCTCTTAATGGATTTAGGCCTTTACAACCTACTTCTCTTAAAAGAATTTCTTCCCCGAAATTTGCGTACCTCAATTTGCGAATAGTTGTGGATAACGCTCCCGGATTTCCGTCTATAGTTCCCAAGAAGCTTTAGACTCGTCATGATGTCCTCACTGAATCTTCACCAAAGGTATGGTCTTGGTTCGCAAGACTTGCTTTTTCCGGTTCAAGATTCGTATAGTCTTTTCCATATAAGACACATCTTCGTAAAGCTGCAATTGGTTATAATCCAAAACATGTGAAGGGTCAGGCTCGTACTTCCGTAGCTGTAACACGTGGAATACATCAAGAACTCCTGCAAGCTATGGCGGTAGAATGACCCGGTATGCAACTTTTGCAATCCGTTCAAGAACTTCGAAGGGTCCGACGTATCGCAGACCTAGCTTTCCTTTCTTGCCGAAGCACATAACTCCTGTCATACGTGAAACCTTAAGAAATATGTGATCTCCAACTGCGAATTCTAGGTCTCACTTTCTTCTATCTGCGTAGCTCTTCTGCCTGCTTTCTGCCATACAAGCTTGAATTTATCGGTGGTTTGCTGAACATGCTCTGGTCTAAGTATGTTGACAGGTGAATTACACGGTTTGCCATACAACGCCTCAAAAGGAGCCATGCAAATGCTCGAGTGAGAGCTGTTGTTGTACGCAAAATCTACTAGAGGTAGATGTTCTCCCCAACTACCACCAAAGTCCATCACACATGCTCTTAACATGTCTTCCAGCACCTGATTGACCCTCTCGGTATAACCATCTGACTGCGAGTGATATGCCGTGCTAAAATCAAACTGTGTCCCTATGGCTTTCTGCATTGCCTCCCAAAATATGGATGTGAACAAAGTGCCTCGGTCTGAAACGATGCTCACAAGTACTCTGTGTAGTCGTATAATCTCCCGCACGTATAGTCTAGCAATCTCGTTCGCTGATGATGAAATCCAAACTGGTAGGAAATGAGCGGATTTGGTCAATTGGTCTATGAATACCCAAATCGAATCCAAGCTGCCTCTGCTTTTGGGCAATCCAATTACGAAATCCATGGTGATGTACTCCCACTTCCAATCTGCAATCGGTATAGGCTGAAGAAGTCCTGTTGCTCTCATGTGTTCGGCCTTGACCTACTGACAAGTAAGACATCGTGCAACGTACTGAGCAATCTCTCTCTTCATGCCCGGCCACCAAATGTTTGTGCGTACATCTCGATACATCTTAGGGCTCCCTGTATGAATAGAGTAATGCGACTTGTCCGACTCATCCAAAATCTCATTCTTGATTGCTCGATTGTCTGTAATGTAAAGACAACCCTGGTATCTAATCAATCAATCTAGATGCACCACCCACTATGGCTTACCATCGTCCATTGCTAGCAACTGCAAATCCTGACCATCCTTCTACCTCTCTGTAATCCGGTGCTCCAAAGTCGGTGTGGCAATGAGACTAAAGAGATAACCTCCACGCCATCGGTTCACTGGCTGAACTTCTAGATCTGCAATGACTTCCTATAACTTCCACTCTTACCTCACCAACTCTGCGAGCACGCCTCGCGGTCTTTGGCTCAACGCATCTGTCACCACATTTTTCTTCCTAGGATGATAGTGAAGCGTAGTGATGTAATCGTTCACCAGCTCCAACCACCTCCTCTGATGCATAATGAGGTCGTTCTACATGAAAATATATTTCAGACTCTTGTGTGTTCTGAAAATAACTCGAACTCCTCGCCGTACAAGTAGTGCTTCCATAGCTTCAAAGAAAAAACCACTGCAGCCAACTCAAGGTCATGAGTAGAGTAGTTATGCTCATGAACTTTAAGCTACCGAGATGTATACTCCGCCACACGTTCATCCTGCATAAGCACTGTGCCTAAGCCTTGCAGCGATGCGTCCGTGTACACTTCCATCTTCTGTTTCTCAACTAGCACAACAAGGATAGGTGCTGAGATTAACCTTTTTCTTCAGCTCCTCAAAAGCTACATCACGCCTCTCATCCCAGCTAAACTTCTTGTTCTTCCTTGTCAAACATGTCAACGACACTGCTATAGAGAAAAATCCTTCGATAAACCTCCTATAGTACCCGGTAAGACCTAGGAAACTCCTGATCTCTGACTCGTTTTGTCGCTCTCAACCAAGAACTGCCTCGACCTTTGCTGGATCTACAAATATACCACTTCTAGATGCAAC
Organism: Pachysandra terminalis; assembly: GCA_031762675.1. NCBI lineage: Eukaryota > Viridiplantae > Streptophyta > Magnoliopsida > Buxales > Buxaceae > Pachysandra > Pachysandra terminalis. Next base: position 9,837 of record JAUPMG010056457.1, on the reverse strand, counting down.
ATGTCCAAGGAATCTGACCTCATCTCTCCAGAAATTGCAGTTCTCCAGCTAGGCGTACAGCTGGTGATTGAGCAATGCCTGAAACACAATTTGAAGATGCTCCAACTGCTCCTCCACAAACCTCGAGTAGATCAGGATGTTGTCCACAAAGATAACAACGAATGGATCCAGAAAAGATCGGAATACTCTGTGCATGAGGTCAATAAATGCCGCTGGCGGATTCATCAACCCAAATGGCATAACCACAAACTCGAAATGCCCATATCAAGTACAAAACACTGTCTTTTGAATGTCCTTGTCATGGATCCTGAGCTGGTGATATCCTGACCTCAAGTCGATCTTTGAGAAATATTGAGCTCCCCTCAACTGATCAAATAAGTCGTATATCCTTGGCAAATGATTTTTTCTTCACCGTCACTCGGTTCAGTTGTCTGTAGTTAATGCAGAGATGAAGTGAACCGTTCTTCCTTTTCACAAAAATAACTAGCGTGCCCCACGATGAAGTACTGGGTCTGATGAATCCAAGCGCACTCAGTCCATCCAACTGCTCTTTTAGCTCACGTAACTCATTCGGAGCCATCCGATAAGTTACAAGTGAAATGAGAGTAGTGTCTGCAATGAGCTCAATGCTGAAGTCTACCTTCCTCTTAGGGCGTAACCCTAGAATCTCCTGGAAACTTCACTGAAGTCTCGAACAATAGAAATGTCCTCCAGTGCTAGCTTCTGAACTCCCTCCATCACGCACAAGAAATCAGTCTGGTAGCGATCCTTCTCTGACCCAAGGAAGGTTAGACAACGATCCCCCGGAGGATGAAAAACACAACCAACTTCTCAAACAGTTAACTCTAGCATGGTAGCTAGAGAGCTAGTTCATGCCAAGAATTAATTTGAAGTCTATAATATCTAACACTACAAGGTCAGTCTCTAGGTTAAGGTCGTCTATTCTTACCACACAAGCATGACAAACCCGGTGGAGAGTAGCGATTCCCCTAACTGGGTTAACAATGCACAAACGATGCGCCAAACTACTAGGGTGTAAACCCGAAAAGATCATGCAACTACTAGAGATAAAGGAATGCAATGCTCTAGAAGCAAACAATACATGAACTGGAGTGTGAAACAAGTGAATAGTACCTTCCAGCACGGGGTTGGTAACTTGGTTGTCACAAGGAATAGCTGCATCTGTCAAGGCACTGAATTTTCCTTTAGTCACTAGTCTCAGTAGGGTAGGCTTGTCATCTCTCCTTGGGGCTCTGCAGTTGATCTGAAGTTGCCCTTCCTTGCCACAGTTGTAGCAAGCTCTGGTCTGGCGGCGGCGAAACTGCTGCTCATGGGACGGTAGTGGCTGACACTGAGTATCATAAGTCTATGCCACTGGGACAGCTGCATCACTCTCCCCTGGCCTACGGTCATTCTACTGCCGCCTATCAGTGTTCGGCCGCTACTGGTAGGGATGGAATCAGCCCTTGTCTTGCCTTGACTGATCTCTCTGTATGGATGCTCAGTCCATATCCCGCTCAATGTGCCTGATACATTCTAGCACCTCGAAGTATGTCCTCAATCTTCGTGGAACGATCTTGGATCTAATGGCAAGACGAAGACGTTCCTCAAACATGGCCACATTGTTTGCCTCCTCGGTGATCATATGAGGTGCATATTTCGATAGCATAGCGAAACGAGTCTCGTACTGAGCAACTAAAAGTGATGCCTACTCCAATCTCATGAAGTCGGAAGCTATCTACCTCTGGTAGCTGCTGGGAAGATATGTCTGCAGGAATTGTGCGTGACCCTTCTCCCAAGTGTTGCAAGGTTCCTCTCCACCATTTTCCACCAGTGAAGAGCTTCACCTTTCAGCAAAAAGGTGGACAAGGGTACTCGTTGATCGTCGGGGCATCCCATCATCCGAAAGATACGCTTGATGTCCAGCAACCATTCTTGCACCCAATGTGGTTCTCTAGCCAACATATGGAGGAACTCTGCTCCCTCCTCTTATCAGGAACTGACTGTCGCTGCAACTGGTCCCGCTGCATGGTAACCATATCACCAAGGATTTGGTAAATATTTCCCATCTGTGGGTCCATGTCAGCTCCAGTACTAGTGGCTAACTCTCACTAGTACTAGCGTTTCTTCTCCTTCCTGCCATCTATACAACCTAAGCAATCATAAGTGTACGTATAATTTCTACTCGTTCTAGTCATACAAGACACGCATCAGTTGTTTTTCTATGTTCCTCCATCTAACTTCATATTTCTATGTGACACCTAAGTCACTAGTCTTCTAACAACCTTACTCTGAGCAACCTTATGCTCTGATACCAATCTCTCATGCCCCAAAATTTGTGGCACAGATCCCTATACGGATGGCACGGATCTTAAGGTGAGACCTTCGGGTTCCACACATGGAACGCGGATCGCTATCAAATCATTACACGTAAAGATAACGGTTGACCTTTATGACAAATCAGAGTGCGGAAGTCTAAACAAATTCAATTAAAACTGATAAACATTTCAAATACATCTCAACAAGGTTCCAACAGATCCATGGTATGAACAAATTCAAATAATGATTTCAATAAGGTCTAAAAATCCTGAACTAAACCATTACAAATCTCCCCACGGGAGTACAATCATTCCAACTGAAATAAAAGAAATAATCCAAAACAGCAGCACAACAAGGCCACACCGACTATCATTCTTCCCAACCTGCAACATGAGAAGTTGCATGAGCTAGGAGGCTCAATAAGAAATTCAACAGTAATCATCCTCATATGGAAATTATATATCAAAGGGTTAGTAGCATAAATCACAAGCGAATATGAGTAGTTTGATATGAGTGTAATGAAATGGTACAAAGTAATCAGATGTACTAAAATGAGATGAAACAATGATATTAACACATGTATGATGAGGTGCAATGTATGATTACTAGGAAAATGTCTCCTGTTAAGTTTTCCTCGGGTGAAGCTTCCCAATCAACACAACTTTAGGATCAAGGTCCTAGAGACTGCCAAAAGCCCCCACTTCGTTTAGGGTGCTAACCCATGGTACGAAGGCCACAATATACTAGTTTATGAGTGTACAATACTCAAGGACTAGTGAACCTATATAGGAGACAGTAAGCCCCCTACCCTCGTTCAAGTGTAACAATACGAAAAACTGAAATAGAAAAATCCTTTTTATACAAGGGTACAATAGTAATTTAATAAGATAAGATATATCCTTAAATACTTATATTATTATTGAAGTCTTAACTTAACCTATATTATTATATGAAAACTTTATATAATCATACGTTAAAACATATTATATTGTTTAAGGCTTATTTAAATTAAGTGTTGGGCTTAATTGAATTGTCTTGGGTTTAATTAATGAGTCTTGGGCTTAATTAAAAGGAACTGGGCTTATAAACCCTAATTGAGCTTAAGTGATTAAGTAAGGATCTTAATGGGCTTCAGGCCCAAAACCCACAATTTCAACTTGAAACATAGCTAATCTCGTTTTTAATAGAGGCCTTCTAGAAAAATTGAGTTAGAAAGTGATTAGGAGTCCTAAACAGCTTAAAAATGAAACCTATTAGTTGTATTAGGATTCCACATTAAATAAAATAATAAAAAGACTTGTTTAAGTAAGACTAGGACACTAATTAAGGATAACATACATTCTAATTAAAACAGGACTTAGAGATTAAAAGAAGATAAATACTAAATTAACTGTAAGGAGGAACTTAGATCTAAAGGCCATAATTTAATCTAACTATATTAAACGAGTAGGATTAATTAAGATAATTAAGGAATTAATCCTAAACTAATAAGGAACCTAGATTAGATAATAATTAGAACACATTAATCTAATCTAAGGATAATTGAACCTTAACCAATCATAAGCTAAATAGGATAAGACTAGATATGGTAATCCTATTAAGATTAAGATAACTAAATTAATGGTTAGGATTTCATAGGAACACTTAGATTAATCTAATGGTTAAGATTAAAGATAAAGGACTTAAAATCAGATTAGGATTAATATAGGATAAATGGATAACTCATACTAGATCTAGAACACTTTAATCCAAGGGCTGTAATTAAACTACTATAATCTAAAGGCTATTAATCAAAACTTAATCCTAAAATAAGTATAACTCTAGACAATTCTAAAAACTATACAAGAACACAAGGGGACGTGTGAATCTTCAATCTAAGAGTGAGAGGGAGTGTATGGAAGATAGCTGGAGCTAGAAGCTTGGAGAAGAACAGTTCAGATTTTAACTGAGTTGAAGAAGAAGAAGATCTGACGAGCTAGAGCACTGTAAGTAATTCAATTATTCTTTATTTTGGATTTGGATTTAGGTGTCTAGGTCATATTCAATGAATATGACATAGCACAACCTTAAAATCATTGTTTCTATACTTTTTACATAAGAACTGAAACTGGAAAACTATACAAACCTGATCGATTGAGTCCCGGACCAATGTATATATTTTATATTATTTATTTTATATTTTTTTTAGATTCCCCTGTTGGTTAGGAATCCAAAAAACTAAGTTTGAGGTGATTTCTATTAGTATTGACCAAATTATGACCAAAATAACGACTGTGTGTCAAATCTGGAAAATCCAAAAAACCCAATCCGACAGCCTACGGGTGTGCCGGTTAGCCTGCCGGATGGCCCATGTTTGTTGATTTGATGTGTTTTGTGTTATGTATTAGATTCTTGAATACTTGTCAGTAGTTTTATATTGATTATATTGATTTTCTGATATGAATTGATGGTTAACTTAATTGATTTATAATGATACATGTTTGATCATAAATTGTGCATAATTTAAATTGATTGATTATCATGAAGCATATACCATGTGTTAAACCCTCATATTGATAACTTAAACTTATTTCACTATTGTACACATATTTGTATGTTTAGTTAACGCGCACAATCACTACACATGCACAGCATAGCCTGATTGCATTATTGACCATATTGCTGGTCATATGCTTGACTTTACCTTCAGATCTTCACATTAGTTGAAGATTCTGATCTAATTGAGTGTTATTGTGATTTAAACAACATGATATGGTGAGGAAGTCCCGGATGGACTGATTTCCATGTGTTGAGGGATTGATCATCCCAATATATCAATCTATTCCTGGTAAGGGTGATAATCCCAATATTCCACGTTGTTTTTATCATCTAGATAACGTATTATTATACGTAACTGAGGCCGAGTGAAATTCTGTTGGCATTCGCCTTATGTAGTGCTCACTGAGGTTAGTCATATTTATGTGACACCTTGGATTTTTGCATTGCCCTGACCGCAAATAAGTGGGTGAATTGTGCCCTCTTGGTCGAAACCCCTTAAAACTATGATGCACGCATAAAATATCTTACTGAGAGTGGTCCTGTATGGGGGTGATGGTTCGAGAAGACGTCTTGCTCAGTAATTGATTGGTCTAGTGTGGGAGTTACATAATTCGAATTCTAAATAGTATGCAAAATTGCACAACATATGTTTTTGCATGAATCACACTTGATGATCACCCTTTTATTGTTGCATGAGCATATATTGCATTCATTAATAATCGAACCTGCATTCATATTGCATTACATTGCATATCATATTTATCTTATCATTATATATATTCTGTTTTAGTCTATGGATTATCATTGGAGAGTGGCTTTGACCCTATTCCAATCTAAAATATTATTTAATTGATTTATTTACTGAGCTAAGGGTAGTTGACGCCTTTTGAGCAACCATTTCAGGATCTTTAGTTAGTAGACTGCAGGACCATGGAGATCAAGGTGGAGACCAAGTCAAAGATGAAGATAATAGATATATTTAGGATTTATTTGTTTATTTTTAGTAGAATATGTAATAGGGATGATTTACTTGGATTTATGTAATAAGTTAGTTAATAGGGATTTGATTTAAAATAGGTTATTTATTTATTTATTTTTCGCTGTGATTTATTGATTGTTTTGAATGTAATAAACTTAGATTATTTTGATTAATTTCAATAAAAATAATTTATAAAAGTCATATATAATATTTCTATGGTTTGGCTCTTATTACTTTGCACTCCCATAGAGATATGGGGTGAGAGTCGCAGTTTGAACCTAAGGGATTCCCACGTGAATTTCTTTTAGGTTTGGGTCATGACATTAAGCAGGCCCTTTCAAGCCATAGGTATATAGTCAACCTAGTTCGGAGACCTTGCAAGGTTAGTCCGTAGATTTCCACCTCCCGGTTCACTTAACATTTGACATCAGCCTAGTATGAATGCATATTAACTAGGACTACTAATGATAATCTTCAACGAAAACTATCAACGTGGCCATACAAGCGGATAATCCGATTGTGGACTCTCTTCAATTTCCTAACATGTTCTCACACAACTTTACAATCAATTAATCATATCATATATTGGATTGATATCCAAAGGTCCATTCAAAGGTGGAATGATGGTCACAACAACTCAAAGAGCACCAAGTTCACTCCCTGCATGTAGGCTAGCTGCCTTTGGGTCAAACTTGTCTCAAATAATCCCTTTCCAAACCACGGCCTCAGCTGTTCATCATCCACCCGAGAATTTGAACCAATGTCTACAACTATAACCCAGATTATACCTCGTCGGTAGGGTCATCGGTGCACCGGTACCCCGTCGGTGGGGTTTTTATAAATGAAATCAAGGCTCTGTTGGTAGGCTCACTAGTGGACCGATGGGTCATCTGGCTTAAAATTCATAGGGCGTCGGTGGACTCACCAGTGGACTGGTGCCCACCGAAGGCCCATTTTGGTCTATAAAATACTCTCTGTCGATAGGCTCACCAGTGTACCGGTGCCAACCGACCAATCACGATTCAAGGAGTTTTCTGGGTTTGTGGAATTTCTTCCTTTGATGCCCAAATCCAATATTCTCTACACCAATCTATCATAATCAATGGTATTCAACATAATAAGTCTAAACACATAGAACCATCATGATTTGAACATTAAACCATAACTAGATTAATAGAATCAATCAAACACAAATCTATCATTCTAAATCACCAAATCTTAGGAACAACAACCACATCGAAATCAGAGTTTTGATAAGAAGATCGTACTGAGAATTTACTTACATTAGATCTTCAAAAATGCAATTCTTCACGTGGATTCAATGCCTTTGTCACGCCTCGGATCCTGATACCCGAATCCGTAGGTGGGGCCACGGATCACGAGGTGAGACCTTCGACGCAACTCACAACAACAAAGCATAATAATAAAACAAATCTAATAATGCTTTCATAAATCAAATCACAGTGCGGAAGGCAAAGTAAATAAATCAAAGTTTGGCTTCAAATGAGCCTACAATCTAAATAACTACGTAACTATTCTATTACATCAAATCTAAACTATTAAACAGAAAATAAGATGATCCAAATAGCATCTGATCCACTTCCAACTAGTAACCACTTTAACCTGCAACATGAAACGTTACAGTAAGCTTGGAATGCTCATATAAGATACAAATTCCGACAACCATCCTCATGGAACAACGTTAGTCAGAACATCATCAAAACAGTTATATAGTAGTAAACATGTGATACAATTCATATCATATCAATCAAGTCTTATTAGGCCTAATTCCACAATACTAATCACATATGCACAAGAAGCACTCCACTATTCGGTGATCAGCCGATCCAAAATCTCCACTAACACCCCGGTCCACGACCTTACGGTCAATATGTCTCCACATCAATTATCCCACGTGTACAATGTGGTTTTGTAGGATTCGCAACCTCCCGGGCTTAATTCCCGAAGCTATTTCGTACAGTTAGGGATTAACACCGAGGGAGGCCTCATACGAGGACGTTTACCCACGTACATTTAAGGATTTAACCAAGGGAGGTCTTTTTCCAAAGACGATTACCCACAACAACAATTCCACATCTCAATCCAAGATGTTCCAAACAGTAGGAATTCCGACGATAGGATCCTTCAGAAGCTATTCATGAGCCCATACAAACGAATAATTCTCCGAAAACCAACACAAGATTCCTTCACAACAATCAATTGGATCTCCGGTGATAACACCCTTTGGAAGCTGCCTGGGCGCCCATACACCGAAACAATCCTTATGAGGCCATCACAAGAATCCTTTCCATGGCATACATGCACAATCGACAAATTTAGCCTATAAATGTGTCTCTGTCGGCAGAGGCATCGGTGGACCGACGTCTACTGAGCTAAATGAGATCTGGGTTTTTCTTTGGTCTCGAAATTCAAATCTATGCTTTCAAATATGATCTAAACATCATAAATCCATGCCTACCATTCCGAAAACATGTACAAAGATCCAAAACCTCATTAAACATACTTTAAATCAACAATCTAAATACTTATCATTATCAAAATCTGGAAAATAATCTAGTGTTCTACTCAGTTCATAGCAATACATCAAACACACATATAAGGGCAGGGAGTCATTCTTAATGCAATTCCTACTTCATGATATCAACAATAAACATGAGATCAAGCATTAATGATGTTAGGAATTCCACAAGGATTATACAGAAAAAGTATCTTACCGAATATACTCGTTTGATCCTAGTGTGTTCTTTCTCTCTTTTGCTTCTTTTACCCTTCCAGCTGACCCAACCACAACCTCTTTCTCTTTTCTCTTTTCTTTTCTCTCAGCCAAAACCCTAATCTCCCTTTCCTTCTTATAGCTGTTCAGCTTTCTTCCTCCTCCTTTCTATTTTACAACACATATTTCTAATTTAATTAGAAATTCCCTATTTAATTCAAACTCTAATTAGAATCTTTCTTACAAATCTAATCTTAATGAATTTACTAACTTAACCTTACCTATTGTAATAACCCAAACCAAATATAGGATTTAGGTATAATTACTATATAATTAGGGGTTAATTTGAAATTTTAGTAAGTAATCATATTATTTGAATTTTGACTGATTGTGATTGGTGGGTTGTACAATTAAGAAACTAAGTGCAACACACACAATCATAACCTCTTAAGTTAGAACGGATGGTTTAGATCTTGCAGGACCTAATACATCTCAATCAATGCTTAAGATTAAAAACAATAATAGAAGCTTCCATAGGAGTTAGAAACTTGCTAGGATGCACAAATTTAAACATAGAAACGTAGCTGAACTAGGAGAGCTGGAAATTTATCTAATGACTTAGAATCTAATACATCCTAATGAAGGGACAGGATTAAAATAAAAAGACTAATACTAATAGAATTAAGAAGTTGGCAAATTACTATAAATAAAGAGGTTTGTCCTAGTTTCGAAAATCACACCAAGCCTTGGAGCTAAGAAGGAGAAGAGCAGAGCTGAATTCTCTACTTTAACTCAGCAACAGCAAGGTAAGTATTCAAATTTAACTTGTTTTATGGTTTAAGTAGAGTTTCAAGTTTATTTTTCAATCATACGAAGTATGTTTTTAAAATTATATTAGTTTTCAAAAGTTTTTAAAATAAGTTAACAACTAATTATTTACTTTTGTCTTCTTAAGTATTTAATTGGGTTTTGTTCGGAATTTAATATTAACGAAGGTTAAATAAGGAAGAAAATTGAATTTAATTATGACGAGATTAGAATTCGGGAAAAACTGCCCATAATTAGTTGTTCGGCGAGTACTCAGTGAGCCGAGTGTGCGCCGAACCAGCCCATAAGAGCACTTAGCAAGTACTCGTTGAGCCGAGCATGGGCCAAGCCTCCTCTGTTAACCTTTGAGCCTCTGGTTTTCTGTAATGACCTGGACCCTTAAAGGAATATTTCCTAATTAATTATTTGTTTTCATTTAAATTATTTAATTAATTAGTAG
>JAUPMG010056426.1:0-13692 GCA_031762675.1 Pachysandra terminalis | reverse complement strand
GTTAACATGTAAGTAATATCATGAATTATAGATTATTTTATTTGCATGATTATATGAGGTTAACATGTAAATAATATCCTAGTTGAAATTATGTAATTTTCTAGAACGGTTTTGCACATTATGGATTAAAAGTAATATTAAAATTTTATTGTATTGATGATGATTATGCATTACGATCTACGGTCTAGTGTATTTTTGATCTGATAAATAAAAGATTACTTTTATTGTTTAGTCCTACATAGTGATGCAAGATCAACAATGTGTGTATATATGAGATGCTAGAGATATATGCACTTTAATTGTAGTGATATATGGTCACTTAGAATATAGTAGCTGACCTAAACAAGGGTGAGAAATTGGATTGTCAGAACTATGACATATGGCATAAGAATATCCAATATCTCCTCGATAGGCCCGAGGCCCTAAAAACTATATCACATAGCCTAGTTTATCCTGAGGAGGGAATCGCTGCCTACTATCGTAGAGATATAGAGGCCAATCAGGTTTGGCCCAAGAATTATCGTTGTGCACGCTTTACTATGTTGTATAGTATGTACAATGATCTTATTGGCTAATTCAAGGCTATAAGACTATACTTGAGATATGGAACGCACTGAAACTCGCGTTCGCTGGTACCTCGACTATTAGATTACGTGCATTGACGATGAGATTTGAGACCTATAAGATGACTCCCAACGTGAGCGTGGTTGAGCATTTTAGGAAGATGTCGTCTATGATACAAGATCTGAAAGCCGCAGGGAATTTTCTGATAGATAAGCAACATATTTTCGCAATTCTGAGATCCCTACCTGACTCATGGGAGCACATGAAGCTCGTCATGATGCACAATGAGAACATTAAAACGAGCAACGATTTGTCGCATCATTTTGAGCTTGAGGCAGAGCATCAAGCTGCAAGGTCTAACAGCACTGCGCTCTTAGCCGAACCGGCGAAGCGCAAGACAACCAGGTCTTGTCGCAAGCGCAAGGGTAAGGCGCCCCAACAGGGGAAAACAACTGAGAAAGCATCTAAGGCAAACAAAGGTACTAAGCGCCCTAAAGATGGAAGCATAGAGGAAAGAGACATGTCCAAAGTAATCTGCTATAGCTAGTGGAGATACTTAGAGTGGTTTTTCCTTTATTTTCAGTAGAGATTGCGTCTCAATTTCTTTAGAGTTGGTTTTATACAGTAAGGGGTTTCTTTCTGATGGTCTGTTTAAACTTGATATTGATAATTCAAGTGATGCAAATTTGGTTTTTAATTTGACTTCCCATGATGATGATGTTATTATTTCCGATTCATTGAGATGACATGCTAAATTAGGCCACATAGGGATAGAGAGAATGAACCGATTGGCTAAAGCAGGTCTACTAGGATCGCTTGTCAAGGTTTAATTACCCGTTTATGAGCATTGTTTGGCTGGTAAGTCATGTAGGAAACCATTTGATAAGAAAATGAGAGCAAACGTTCCTTTAGAGTTAGTTCATTCTGACATATGTGGACTAATCAATGTTAGGACCCGCCACGGAGAGTCCTATTTCATCACATTCATCGATGATTACACGCGATACCTTTATGTGTACTTGATTTTCCACAAGTTGAAAGCATTACATTGTTTTAGACGCTTTTTGGAGGAAGTCGAGAACCAATTGGATCGACACATGAAGTGCCTCCGTACCGATAGAGGACACGAGTATTTATCTGATATATTTTTAGAGTTACGTGAAGAAAAGGGAATCCGTAGGCAATTGACGATCCCAGGCACACCTCAGCAGAATAGTGTAGCAAAAAGAAGGAAATGTACTATGTTAGACATGGTGAGGTCAATGATGGCGCATGCGTCCCTACCCATTAGTTATTAGGGAGACGCACTTATAATTGCGGCCTACATCTTAAACCATGTCCCTACAAAGTCAGTTCCTAGCACACCATACCAATTATGGACAGGCAGAGCGTCTGACCTAGCTCATATGAGTTCATGGGGATCTATAGGTTATGTTCATGTGCCTTCCCACTAGAGAGGGGAGCTAGACAAGAAAGCCATTAAGTGCATCTTTGTGAGATACTCAAAGTACTCTAAGGGCTACGTCTTTGTCCGTAAACAAAACCGACGGGGGTCTAACATAGATTGAGTCACGTGACGTGGATTTCATTAAGGATGATTTCCCAAGGAAGAAGAGATCAGGGATGAATCTGGAGGTATTCGAGATGAATGAGACAGATCTGTTGGGATCAGCAGAGATCACCCCATATCCAAACACCACTGAGAACGTCGGTTCTCAACAGGATCCTATGGATTCTGCTGGTGGGAGTAGATTACCACCCAGTGGGAGTGTCCCAAAGGACGCGGATTCTAACAATCCTATGCGTAGGAGTAGTCGTGGAAAGACTCATCGTTGTCGTTTCCCTATTGAGGGTGAGTTGTTCATGACTATCACGCTTGATGATGATGAGCCTGATTCATACCAGGAGGCGTTATCATCACCTGCTTTGCAGAAGTGGATAACTGTAATACAAGATGACGTGACTTCCATGGAGAAGAATCAAGTTTGAGAACTTGTTGATCTTCCCCCTAGACTCAAGATCATTGGAAAAAGTGGGCTCTAACGTTCAGGCACAAGGCAGATGGAAGGGTAGAGAGATACAAGGCCTATCTTGTGGCGAAAGGTTATACCCAGAGAGAGGGTATGGACTACGAGGAGGCGTTCTTACCGGTCGTGAGATTTGATTCAATTCGCTTCATTCTAGCTATTGTCGCACACCTTGATTTGGAACTCTACCAGATGGATGTCAAAACTGCATTTCTCAATGGAGAACTGGAGGAGGAGATCTATATGGATCAGCCTGAGGGTTTCGTGGTCGAGGGGCATCAGCGCAAAATTTGCAAACTCAAACGCTCCTTATACGGCTTGAAACAGTCATCCAGGCAGTGGTATCTTCGATTCCATCGGGCCATTATAGAGTTTGGCTTCACGATGATTGAGGAAGATCACTGTGTGTATGTTTGACATCATGGTAGGAGTTTTCTTATCTTGTCGCTGTATGTCGACAACATTTTGATAGCAGGGAATGACAAGGAGATGATTGTCGCCACTAAAGAGTGACTTTCCTTCAGTTTTGAGATAAAGGCAGTGAGGCAGATTACGTGATAGGTGTTAAGATTCATAGGAATCGCGCTAAGATGCTTCTTTGTTTGTCCCATGACACTTACATAAGGAAGGTACTTGAGCGCTTCAGAATGCACGATGTTAAACTCATTGACACTCTTGTCGATAAGGGTGCTTCATTGTATCTTGGTATTTGTCCAGAGACAATGAAAGAGAAGGAACAGATGGCTAGTGTTCCTTATGCTAGTGCTATAGGTAGTCTGATGTACGCTATATGATGTGTACTCGACCTGATATTAATTTTGTGGTTGGCTTAGTTAGCCGTTACCAGAGTAACCCAGGACAGACTCATTAGAAGGCAGTGAAACCGTATTCTTGGATACTTACGTGAGACATCAAATTACATGCTTTGCTTCCAGCAAGCAGATTTGCAGCTATGAGGCTACTGTGATGCAGACTGGATAAGTGATCTAGACGGTCAAGAGTCTACGTCAAGATACATTCTTGCAAGGTGGCAGAGCCATCTCTTAGAGTAGCAAGAAGCAAGTCTGCACCACATTGTCCACTATGGAGTCAAAGTACATGGCTTGTTGTGCCGTTGTCCTTGAGGCCGTATGGTTGAGGTGATTCTTACAGGATCTTGAAGTCTTCAGAGCTAGCGTAGGGCCGATTACCATCTATAGTGATAGCATGGCATCATTGGCCTATGCCAATGACCCCAAATACCATGACAGGACAAAGCACATCACCATTTTTTATCATTACATCAGAGACAGAGTTGCACATGGAGACACGTCTCTTACACATATCCCTACTCAGCATATGGTAGTTGATCCCATGACTAAACCTATAGTTAGACAAGCTTTTAAGGTTTATGTTCGAGAGATGAGATTATGTAGTTTTGTGATTTGTGATAGGTGGTACAGTCTTATTTACATTTGTTATGTAAACATCTCATATTACTTTGTATTTTTTGCGTGAGAATTTAAAAGAGTTTATCTTCTCACAAGATATGAGATTGTGTATTATATGTACACATTATACACACATTATATCTATATTACGAGGATGTTGATACGATATGTCACCAAATTAGTGGTCAGCTTCTCACACAGCAACCAATCCTGACGCATGCATTGCGAGCAGGATGAGACATAAAGAGGACTTATGCCATCGGGGACATTTAGAAGACTCTGTAGAGTTATATGTCACCCCAAGAGAGCTAGGATGAGATTCCTTAGGGAATTGTATGTTACCTGATTAGTGCTAGATGTGAGACCTTAATCAAGGCGTTTGAGAGTTGTGATTTGGATTAAGGTGCTCAAATTAGGCGCATAGATTGCGACTAGACTAAGATCCGTATGGTGTAGGAGGTTGACATACCCATGGCTGGGTCCAGGGCTTCACTATAGCATGTGTTGCATACCACATGTGCTATTAGCGAAGTTTCCTTTGAGAGCAAGTGAATGGATCCCTTTTTCCTTACTGTGTGAGATTAGGATGATTCTAGAGTGGATCAACTTATACCCTTACTACCTTTGATCATGTCGTGAGATTAGATCTGCTGATCACTACTCTAGCTTACTTTCCTATGGCCATGCACATACGATCTAATCGGGGTTTGTCTGGGAAAGCAATTAGGTCGAAACTAAATAGCATGAGGCTTAGGGAAGACTATTTGAAATCACATTTAGAGAGAGATGATTCATAGAGATATGTGCTCATGTTTTAAAATTATCATTTGATGTTTCACATCTTTTACCTATATGTAGCCTATATGAATTATTTTAAATAAGCGCATTAACATGAATCTTGTGGTTGAGTATAAAGATCTAAGCTTATGCCCATGAGGGATTAGAAATACTCAATCTGATGTGGCCAAACGAGTCTGGGGCATAAGCGAGACTTTTTAGAGTGTATCTCCATTTCAGTTTTATGGAACTTGATATGGTGTCGCTCGCTCGTTACTTTGTGCTCGACGGTCGCACGCTCAATGACCTGTATAATTAGCATCCATGATAAAAAGATAAGATGTACATGAGAGAGATGCACACTTTTGCCGAGATCTAAAGACGATTTCATTGACCGAAATGACTTTCACGTAAAGCAAGGGCCATCTTTGCCGAGATCCAAAGACGATTTGGCCGATATCGGAATCGACGCGTATTGGGACGAGAAATCGCGATGCACATGATCATTATCCAAATGACTATTTTGTCCATGTCCTTCATCGCAATTGAGAGCGTAACTCAAGGGGTCGTACTGGAATTTACCATTCCTACCTCCTCCTCTGTTCTTATTGAATCGCTGGAAAAAAGTCTTCCACCTCGGTCCGGCGATGATCTCCGACCACTCCCTAAATTTATTCCATCCTTTCTTCCACCAACTCTCTTCGTTCTCAGACGTTCGGATTCTCTCCCACCAAACCGACCCGACTGTCTGTGGTCGTTCAAACCCAAAAAACGGCATCCAACAACAACACCCCCTCTTCGTAAAGACGATATCCATCATTTCTTGACCCGAATCTCCATCTTTTTGGTGAGTAAACACAGGATTCCCCGTCGTCGCCATCATTCCCTGTAAGGGGTTTTGAGGTCCAGCAGAAAAAGCAAAAGACGACGGTGTCCTCGGCTGATCCCGTAAGTCCCAACCCTAACTCTAATTTGATTTCTCTCTCCCTCTCTTAGTGCGGGATTTTGGTTTTGTATTGGGAAGAAGAAATGTTTTAAGAGGGGAATTATAACGGAAATCTCGGTGGGGGTTACAGTTACCGCTATATGACGATTGCCAGAGATTTAGGAAACGGGCAATCTGACGGTTCTTGTAAAGGAGAAATCAACTATTTTTCTTTGTGGCCACCTGTTCCTCCCGGTAATTTCGTTATGTTTTGCTTTCATTTTAACGGTCGGGAATGGTGCGAGCTAAGGTCAGCATAATGTTGTATACTG
Source organism: Pachysandra terminalis (assembly GCA_031762675.1). Taxonomy (NCBI): domain Eukaryota; kingdom Viridiplantae; phylum Streptophyta; class Magnoliopsida; order Buxales; family Buxaceae; genus Pachysandra; species Pachysandra terminalis. Next base: position 7,637 of record JAUPMG010056426.1, on the reverse strand, counting down.
CACTGAACCAATGGTGGACCCAACATTTAGCATTAATGGGTTCTTACTGTATGTAATGCGTTATTACGTATACATTCTTGGAAGGTGCTTAGTGGACGTGGATCCTTTGCATTGAATCTCATGTTATAGGGAGCGGATCTTCTGTGAGCATAAGTCCTCTGAGCGCCCTGTGGTGTAGAGACAACATCCAAGGGCGGGGCTCACCAAAACTGCATCTAAGGAGCAAAATAGTAATTTTGCCTCTGGATGTTGTCTCTACACCACAAGGCGCTCACCGGACTTCTGCTCACAGAAGATCTCGGCCCCATGTTATGAGGGTGTGTGCTATGAAACACACCGGAGTTTTGCCCCCATAAAACAACTCAAGTGAGGGTAAAATTATAATTTTGCACACACCCTCATCACATGGAGTTCAACACAGACGATCCGCTCAAATGTTTAGTAGAACCCTTTCTCGAAGCTAATGGGTGGTGGCGGTGGCGACGGTGGTTTTTCAATATTCTTACTAAGGCTCTTTATTCTTCTAACTTCAACGCATATAATTAATTGTCTTAAGAATAGAGAAATTTCCCACATGGACAATGTATACAACAACATAGGGTAACAAGTATTGGTGCCAATGTGTCACGGCCAATTCTTTCAAATGGCCCGTGCGGCACTCGTATGTCCACGAGTCAGCCTATAAAGTATAAACGAAAGACAAGTACAACACATAATGCAATGGAAGGAAGTAAGAAAACTTTATTGATAACAAAGAGGACAATTACAATGTTTTACAATGCACCTAATGCTAGCCAAAGGATGCTAGAAGGGCAGGTTGCTTAACAATAGTGTCAAGCTTAGTCCACTGAATTAGTACCACCACCTCCTCTACAAGGTAGCTACTAAACCTTTAATACAATTCCAGGAAGAAACATGACCCTGCTGGTACAATCATATTGGGGTTTTTCAGGGTTCCGGGAAGAGTTTTTCTATTCCTTTTGAACCGACACGTTCATCTCGTTAATATCTTGAATTCCCGTGAAGACCCCGACACTCAACTAATTACCAAAATACCTTTTATATAGATTACAAGAGAATGTACACCAAGCGTTCGTAAAAATGCCAAGGCCATGCAAACATTGCTGGACAAATGGCTACATGACTAACAAATGGGCTGGGTGATTTGGTTGGCCCCGATCAACCTGGCCTTATGATTGGGCGGGCATAGGCAAGGGTATGTAACCCGTAGGATAGAGGTGGGCTGAAATTTAACGCCTGATTAACCTGGCCTTATGATTAGGCGAGAATGGGCCAGGGTATGTAGCCCGCAAGACAGAGGTGGGCTAAAATTGAAGGTCTGATTGGTTTTTTGGGCCGGACTCATATTTGTGTTAGACTGACCCGGCCTAATCTACGCATTACATTTAATTACTATTTTTCTATATTGCAAACTTTCATTACATAGTCATACTAACTTACAAATCTAATGTAATTTTTTTTATATGTATTTATGAAATTTCCTTGTCATTTATAGTTTTTTAATTTCAAAATGTAAAACATTTGAATTTGTAAGGCCGGGCTGAACCGGGCTCGAGCTTGATGTATTTTAAATACATTGGGCTCAGACTTTACACCTTTGAGCCCGAAGGTCGGGTCAAGCCGAGATTGGCACACATAAATTATGTTATATCAGGGTGCAAGACCGACCCGAGCCCTCCCAAACCCGTCCTTGCCACGCCTAAACTAACAACATTTAAAACAGTTCTTTAATATTCAAATAGGATACTTTTATAGATTTTTGAGTTTAGGGTGTGTTTTGCTTTGCTTGGGCTTTTAGGTAAATAAATTTTTGATAAATGACTTAATGGAAGTTGTGTTTGGCATTGGTTGTGGCCTTGAGCTTTTGGGTAAGTACTTTTGAACGAGTGACTTGGTGGAAGTACTTATCTATGGCAAAAATAAGTTCCTAATTTAAAAATAAACAGTGTTTGTTTAATACACGAAATTAAATGCACTGTCAAAAAAAAAATGTTAGGAGAAGGTGCCACTTGGTTCAGTGGTAAGGACTTGGTGGGGTTGTCCCTAGGTCTTGGGATCAATTTCCGTCTTCATCGTGTGAGTGTGTGAGTTAGTTGAGTGTGCGAGTTAGTTAATCCTTCCGATCAAGCCTTCCGGCAATCAAAAAAAAATATTAAGAATAATTTTAAAGTTTGAGGATAAATAATGATCTTTTTAAAGTTTTACTTATACATTTGAGAATAAGAAATGTTATTTTTAGAGTATTGTTAATGGCTTAAAAAACAAGTTCCTACGTGAAGTTACCAACAACTTCTCTTTATTGGGCAATCTTCCTCTACTCTACACTGCTTATGAGTAAGCACCTTCTTATTTAATGTTTTTTTTTTTTGGTCTTAACCACGTGGTGTCCCCACACCCACTTAGGTGTAGGATTGATCCACGTTCGGGGCGGGAGCATTAAAGATTAAACCCCTAGCCACAAGTGTTTCTAGTAGGATTCGAACTCTAGACTTACCTCCAGAGACGCCCACTAGAGGCCAGCTTGCTATCAACTGAACCACACATCGGTTGTTTAATGTATTGAGTTTAAAAATGTTTTAATAAATTATACGTAAAAATAAATACTTAGGTTGTGTTTGTCCTACTTAATTAAGTAATTATTTATGTTCTTAACATATGAAAGTGCCTATATAACCATAAATGCATTTGATATTATTAAACGATAAAGCTTTTACTCAAAAGCACTAAGTAATTTATCTTTATTACTTTATCAATTATGCCGAAAGTAGTTTTATAGCCATTAATAAAACTTTAAAAATGATAACTTTACCCCAAATACATTAGTAGAACTTTCAAAACATTATTTTTACCTCTCAAAGCTTTGATATTATTCCGATCGCATGTCCTGACAAAGCATTTAACTACGTACACTTACTAAACACTATTTTTATTTTATTTGAGCTTCTAATTTATTAAAGCTCTTTTTTAAGTTGTGTTTGATAACCAACGATGAGCACGAAAATTTGTATCCATAAGCAGTAGAGGAAAATAGCCATAAGGAGAAGTTGCTCTCATTTAGTGATACTTTAAAAGTGACTTCTAATCCTAAACACAATACTAAGGTTTCGTTTTGCCCAGCTTCTATAAGTACTTATTGTAGCTTACAGCTTATATAAGCACTTTTTAAAATTAAATATGTATTTGGTAGATACCCATAAACAGTAGAGGACGGCTACCCATAAGGAGAAGCGGCTGAGAACAACTTCTCCCAAGCTCTTATGCGTTAAGCTATTTCACAACTTCAGTAATATTTTTAAAATACCTATTTTACCTCTAAACTTTCATAAGCACTTAAATAAATGTTATTTTTAAATTTTAATAATACTCATTTTACCCCTCAGCTTTCACAAGCACTTAAATAAATGTATGTACCAAACGCTAGTTTTTTCAAATAAGCAGTTTATTGTTGCTGTGGATAAGTGCTCCCATTGAGCAACTTATCCAATGAGCACAAGCTGGACCAAATGCAGCCTAAGCCTTTTAAAATAATAATTTTATCCCTAAAAATCTTATTGATATTGTGGATAAGTTATTACAAAAAAAAAATAATAATAAAGCTCTTTCATTGGTTGGCTCGTCCAATGAGTGCTTATCCATCCAAAAGCTTAAGCCAGGACAAACACAGCCCAAAATACTAACCTAAAGCACAAGATGTGCCATATGCAAGCCTCAAATGAACTATGGACTTGACTTGAGCTCAAAGGACTAAATCCTTTGATCAACTTGTGCACCTTCAAGGAATAGAATAGATTTGGTCAAGTTTACGACTAAAATTGCACTCAAGAAAACCTTGAATCTCCATTCGATTGGATATCATTCCTTTATGATATTATTGTGTAATTGATCTATTGTTGATGTATACATCCAATATTAGAATAAAACTGAGTTGGTAGAAGTGGCATGTTACTTTTAGTCATATCTTTGACCCAACTTTATTTATGAATCTGTATTTAGCTTCGTTCTTTTCTTCCAACTGAATTTGAAATTCTACTTTTTCAACTTTCCATAATATAGTTTTACCGTTGAAAATTAAAACAATTTTCATTGTTCTGGTCTAACTGTAAAATAATAAATGTAGGTAATAAGTATTAGTTAGTAATGTGCCTTAATACAATGTGGACATGTTCGAAACACGTACACAACAAGGTACAATCAATATTATGAAATACAATGTGGATAGGTTTAAGCATATTGTCAGGTCGTGCTAGATCTGGGTCCTAAATTTAGGCACAACATGACACGCTGTATACCTCTAGTAGCTTGTAGAAGTAAACTAAAGTTGTAATATAGTAATAATATGTCTTTTCTATCCCAAAAGTATTAACATTCGACCCAACTAATCGAAAATTGGAGCATTACTTCACTAAATAATTAGTTCATTGAGACCAAATTAAGATTTGGTCCTCCAAATGAAAGTCACATTGATGGGCCGATATCGCTTGGAGCATGAGCAGTTACAGCAGATTCTGTAGCGTGCATCTACACACGCAACATGTCCACTGACGTATCTAGAATCTGGATGTGTTGGTGCGCATCCTACTCCAGGCGATACGGGACCACATTGATGATGAATCTTGTATCGCGCGTGAATGGTGAGTATCAATACATGTAATACCACTAACATCTACACTGTCACCACATGCATATAATATATACACACATACTAAATGTGGTACAAAAATAAATACATAGGTATTAAAGAATTGAACAAATAAGAGCTTCTAATATATCACATTTTATTTATTTATTAATTGATAGGTAGATGGATGCAATTGAATCATAAAGATACACAAGAATCCAGTCAAAGAGACTAATATAATTACTAAAAGGTTTTGTCAAGATTTCAAGTTTAGCGGTCTATGTTCTCTCATACTTGAAAGATTGCAAGGTGGGCGGAATGAAAATCACTCTCTCAATATTTTCTTCCCTCCATGAATCTCCTGCGATGGTTCCTCACAAAAACTATGACATCCCGAGTGGTTGAATTGGGGAGGTATTTGTATTTTTGCCATTTTCCCCAGTCAAATAAACTTGATATTTTACTAGTATATAAGCTTACCAAATATTTTCATCTTTACAACCTAAGCTCCCTTGTAACAAAAAGAAAAGGGAAAGGAGATCGGTGAGGCCATTACAAGCTAGCTATGTTCATGGCTAAGGGACTCAAACCTCTCCACTCTTTTCTCTTCTTGATCAGTTTCATCTTGTTCTTCGCATCAATACAAACTCGCCCTTTAAGTGTTTCTTCGAGCAATCATGGTTGTGGCGAAGGAGGAGTCGTGGATGGGTTCGATATGTCTCTTGGAGCAATATTCATGAAGTCAGGTCCGAGCCCAGGAGGTAAAGGCAGTCATGCCTACTTCTTTGATGCTCTGGCAGGGAGTAAGAAGTCTGGTCCGAGTCCTGGAGCAGGCCACTCGGTGCACCATTAATTTCCTTCCTCTTCATCTCCAGTTTATATTACTTAATTAAATATGTGAAGCTTTATTTATTCCCATGGCGGTACTATACTAATACGTACAAAAATGTTGGTGATGACATATAATAAAGACAAATCAATTTCCATCATGTAATGTACTTGATTTCTCCTTCTCCTAATCTTATTCACATGCTCTTAATCCTTGTTTGTATCTTCTGTTGTTCACATGCTCTTAATCCTTGTTTGTATCTTCTGTTGTTGGTAGTCATATCAATATCCCAAATATTGATGAGTTTTCAACGAGACTTTATAAAAAAAAAAAGTAAGAGGGATGATTGGATTACCTAAAAGTTAAATCAAATAGACAACAATTCTAAAGTTTATTCTTCTCCTCCAATAACTTGTTCACTCCTTTATTCCAATCGATGACCCAAGTAATGCTCTTTAGTTAAATGATCAACAATAATTTGTTGGCAGAATCGGGCGGGTTTGGGTCGGGTTGATTGGGGTATTAATGACTTGGCACTCAATCAAAACTCAACCGCTCATTTAATAAACGAGTTAAAATAATCCAACTTGTCTTAACCTGTACGTTTGACCCGTTTAATCTTATTAAATTTTTTTATTATTTATTTTTAAATATCTCAGTTAATATCTTGTATAATAAATCTAATTACTAATTACAATGATATTCTAATTTAATAATAATATAATATAATTTACAATATTCTACTTTCCTTTTCTAATACTCCAATCTATTCTATTATATGAGAGAGAGAGAGAGAAAAGGAAAGAGAAAATGGGGAAAATAAATGTCTCGTCATTTATCTATGGGTCAGACGGGTTAAATCAAACCCAATCTATTTAATTACGGGTTAGAAACGCTCAACCCAAACCTGATCCGTGGGCTGAACCTAAACTCAAACACGTAAAAACCTGGATAGGATTAAACGGGTTGACGGATCGGATTGAAATTTCCAACTCTACTACAGTTCAATAGAGTAAAGTGACAACGAAGTTGCATGGAACTTTCCCATAAAGAATGTTAGAAAGCAAGAACCGGTCCTATCGAATAATCCATTGCAAGATATCAGACACCATTAATCATCTACCTGATCAAATGGTTATGATGTATGCTTCTTGATTCAGGACTCCGAGACCATGGGTGCGGATCGTCTACACTGGCTTCCGTCCACTCATCTGTGTACCAACAATGGACACGTGACACGCGTTCATTGTTGGTGCACGTGATGGATGGTGTACTGTTATTTTATTTTTTTTTTCAAATAAAAAATCAAATTATCGTTTACACCAGGCACACCATCCACACGAGCACCAACAATGGACACGTGTCACGTGTCCATTGTTGGTACACAGATAGGCGGACGGAAGCAGGTGTAGAGATGTAGACGATCCGCACCCGTTATATGATATGTATTAACTATGCATAAATAGGTAAATTTTGCAGGAGAGATGTATTGGAAAATTCCCTTCTGCATTTATAACGCAATAAAGATTCTTTGTTTCCTTCTTACTCGCTAAGCTTTCAGCTGCTGCACTCAGTCTCCAATCCATGGCTTCGCTCTTCTCTTCAATCCTTCTCCTTCTTCTTCTTCTCTTTATCATCAATCTCGCTCCACAAGAAGGTAAATTTTTCAAACGTTTCATTAAGATTTCAATTCTCTTTATTTTCCTAAAAAGCCCCTCTTGTTTCCACGAAATTACAGTATCAGCCAAGCTCGTATTAGAAGATGGATACACGGTGTTGACCATATTTAACGGCAACAAGCTACACATAAACCCTAGATCGATCCTTCCTCGGCCTGCAACTAACGATCTTGTCGTCCTCGATTCTTCAAGCAGTCTCTTCTACATTGTCTCATCTCCTATTTCTCGACGTAGTACAACACTTTTTTTTTTTTTTTTTTTTTTTGGGTTTCTATGGTTTGGTTTAGTCGTTAGGGTTTCGCGCTGTATGGTTTGCAGATTCCGGGATTAAACGGCTTTCCGGCGAGGGCGTGGCCGGATATTCTGACGGGAACTCGGATTCTGCCAGGTTTGATCATCCGCGAAGCTTTGCGATTGATCTTAGGGGCAACGTTTACGTTGCTGACCAAAACAACCATGCCATTAGAAAGATCAGCGAATCGGGTACCCT
>JAUPMG010056415.1:0-13692 GCA_031762675.1 Pachysandra terminalis | reverse complement strand
AATTAATTTAATATTCATTTATTGGTTTATTTAATATTTAAACCCCTAATTTGCGACTGTTTTGTTAGGTGGGTGACTTGACTTGATAGACCTTGTCAAGTCGAGCGGATGTTACTAGGTTAGGGCATGGCAGGTCATTAGTCTAGGTCGCTTGAAAAGTTAAACCTAATTACTTATGCTAATTTCGTTCCTAATCTTGATTAGTCTGGGATCTGGGATCAGGTTGTTACTAAAGCATTAGGTTTGGGACTTAAATTTCTATTTATAAACCTATGAGGACAAGGGTGAGATTCTAAACAAGGATAGGGGTAAAACAGAGCTTCTAGCTCTACTTTTCTTAATTGATTACCTAATTAATTTCTGATGTCGTAAGTTCAATTAGGGGCTTCAAATGAATCTTCTAAGTTGTTCAAACTAATTATCAGCTTGCTAATTGATTTTTTATCTCTTACTTGTCCGACTATTCCAGTTACTAACTTAACTCTGCTTTTTAAATCTATAGGGCAACCTAATTGATTTTAGTGTCTTTCAGGAGGTGTCTAGGGTGACTTATAGGTTCTAAGGATTCTATGAGGGTTAGACTTAATTTATTAGTGATGTTATTTGCTAGATGATTATTCTACCTTAATATTTTGAATTATTATTTGAGAATTATTCAAGCCATTACACCTAACATGAATCAAATCACATAAGAAACATGCAGAAATGTAAATATTCCACCTACTTGAACTGAAAATGATTTCATAAGAAGATTATGCAGAAAATTACACTTACTGTGGGTTAGTTATCCGATGTGTGTGTGAATGTATTCCCTCTACCCATTCCTCCTCCTTATTTTCCTTTTGTTCCTTCTCTCCTTCCCAGATCTGGCTTTCCCTTCTTCCTCTTCTTCTCCTTCTTCCTCTCCAAGCAATGTGTGACGGCTAGGGTTTCACCCTCTCAATTCTCTTTTATTTTTCTCAAATCTCATCCCAACCACCACCTTCATTGCACGTTTTCTACTTTAATTGCACTTCTTAAAATTACGCACAGCTCCCCCAAAGTTTCCCCTAATTGCACTTTACCCAACTCAATTATATGATCTTTAATTCAGCCCAATTCTCCATTTTGCTTATAAAACACACCCTAAATTCTTGGATCCGCACACCCAAATCTAGGATAATCCCACTTACCCAATTCCAAGCCTAACTAAATAACTTAATCACGTTACAACACTTCACTATCCAATCATTACAGTTCGACCTAATTTCTATGCTTACCTTAACACCTTGTCACCATCAATAAGAATTCAGATCCAGTTACAATTATTTAACTTCTTTAATTAATTTAAACACTAGTCAATATCATTAGATTTTTGAGTCAGGGTCACTACAACCTTCCCCCTTTAGGAAACTTCGTCGCCGAAATTATTCGTGCAAAGTTTCTAAAATACCCAATCCTAGAGTCTGTAATGCTTGGTTATGAAATTCTTAAGCTTAAGATGCATTCAACAGTTTATCATATTACACCCACAACACACAACACGCGCTAGTATCCATGTGAATTCTAGTGTTCTCGTTTGAGTTCTCTTTCCTTCAAGCAATATGGCAACACATATAAAAAGGTCCATGTTTTATGCATTCCTATATGTTTCAAACCACTAAGATATAATATGATCCAACATTGTGTTTTATAATTCAGTCGATTATCATAATTCAGAAATTCGCGTTCAAGGATTTGCAATTTAATGAGTTAACAAACTATTATTCCACGCCTCATGAAACTTCCAGTGATACTATCTTCAAAAACCATCTCAACATTACTATCAAATGATCATCCATATCAGTTGTATCAAGATATAATAGACCGACAAGTTTATTGCAGTTTCTACATTGTTATCTTCCATGTCTACATGTTTTGATTTATTATTCGTCAATCACTCAACAAGTTAGCATAGGAGTTCATCATTCATTATATTGTTTTATGCAAATATAAATTCTGTCCTATTATATTTGAATCCCATTCTAACAATTCACAAGAGTTTTGATAGCACGGTCTGATTACTTCACACATCATGTCTATAAGGCATGCACCAATATTATCCCAATACATCACAACATAATCATGGAATTTCATACCATTCATCGTATTCCGTGAAAGATCAAACATGTCCCATCCCTTGGGGCGTAATGGACAGGAATCTATACACAGGCTCTACCAGTCCCTAATCCGTGGAAATGGGAAATCACCACTACAGTCTTGAATACGGCATAAGGTAAGTCAATGGTCTCTCTCACTCTCTTTGGGGTCACAAACCCTCGATCTAGAGTTAAAAGATGAATGTATCTGCAACTACACTAATCCCATCACTTTAGAAGGAAAGTTAGGATCACACTCCCACCATCAAAATCAACAGATCTCCCTCACATGACCGGTATAAGGTTCGAGAAGGGACATTAACTCACCTAATCCACCTCCACTTTGCTACTAAAGATTAAAACATACAATTGCTCCAACAGCAAACAAAACAGGTCATCAAATAGCAATCATCACAGAATTTCTATTTCTAATTTCTATTTTTCCTTCTTCCTAACTTCAGACCTCTATGTGATACCTAGGTTCACAATCTTCTAACAACCTTACTCTGAGCATACCATATGCTCTGATAGAAATTTGTCACGCCCCGGATCCCGTGACACAATTCCTAATGAGGGATAGCACAGATCTCGAGGTTAGACCATCGGGATGCACAACTGGACCTCGGATTGCTACCAAACCACAAGTAAAATAAAAGCAACAGCTACCTCTATTATTCAATGATCAGAACCCGGAAGCAGAAATAATAAAACAAAAAAATTAATTACAAAACAAAAAGTCAATGAATTCAGCTGAGTCATGACCCACCAATCCCAATAACCAACGGAACCTAAACAAAACTATTACATCTCTAATCTCTCGCAGAAGCACAAAACTAAAAATAGTAAATGGAACAGGCACATGTCAGGTAGCACATCAAAGTCCGCTAAGTTCGCCTAACCAGCAACATGAGTAAGTTGCGTGAGCTTGGAATGCCCTGTAAGTAAATCATGCTGTCACCCATCTCCATATGATTTCACAATAGTCGAGTAATGATTAGAAAATTACAACGAGAGATATAATACGAATAAACGTGATCCTTTTACATAAACTGATAACCATCCTCATGAAGCACCATTTGTCCAACAAGTAACAATATCATCAATAGTAGTCTATTGTTATCCAAATCAACCATACACTCACACAATCAAGTCACATATAAGCATATTATGAAACAGTAAATAAAACAGATATTAAATGCCATGCAAGAAGCAATTCTCAAGGATGCTCAATACACTATGATGTCACACACATAATATGAATGCAAATCTAATGCATGTTCCAAGCCATGAGTGCAACTCTAATGCGAGTTCCCAGCCGGTGATCAACCGGTGCAAAGTATCACATACTTGGTGTTTCTAACATGAAACAATCACATCTTAATCACAACAACAATCACAACTCCCACATGTACATCGTTGTTTTGTAGGATTCACAAACTACCGGGTACAATTCCCAAGCTATTTACTTGCATTTAGGGGAATGGCCCCAGGGAGGTCCTACATAGGGACGATTACCCACACATTTGGGGATTGACACCCAGGGAGGCCACTATACGACGATTACCCATATCTTACATTTAGGAATTACAACCCAGGGAGATACTCACAGGATGGTTACCCATATCTTACATTTAAGCATTACAACCAAGGGAGACCCTCGTAGATGGTTACCCATATCTTATATTTAGGGATTACAACCCAGGGAAATCCTCACAGGAAGGTTAGCCATATCTTACATTTAGGGATTCCCCATAACAAAGACCTTAAACCTCGGTCTGTCGCTGCCCAGTGAACTGGACAATCTATTCCACATAATAGTAGGATTCCCGGTGATAACATCCTTCGGAAGCTATCCGTGCGCCCATACACACGTATAAACAGTATCCTTTCCACAATCAATAGGATCACCAGTGATAATACCCTTTTAGAAGCTACTCGTGTGCCTATACACACGAACAATCTGTCGAATACCATCACAAGCATCCTTTCCACATGTATCAATATATCACAATATGCAATCAATCTTAACCAATGAACCAAGGAATTCAACCGTTAATCAACATCAAAGCTAAGGTGGGATGATAATGATGGTCACAATAACTTCTGAACACCAAGATTGACTCTCCGCATGTAGGCCACATGCCTTCTGGTCAAAACTTGTTTCCAAAATCCAATAATAATCAGTGGACCAAGTCCCACATCATCCACTTAGGTAATCCACAAGGTTCCCCATCTCTGTTCATTTCACTAAGCCTTCGATGGAGTACTCGGTGGACCGAAACTTACCGAAGTGCTCATTATAACTAAATCATAGACTCTTTCGGTGGACCTGTAGGTAGACCGAAGCCTACCGAAGGGTTTCTGTGATTTCTCAGGTGTTCGGTGGAGTGGTCGGTGGTTTTAAGCCTACCTGACTACCATTTTACTCTATTTTATGGACTCTGTCGGTGGAGTGGTCTGTGTTCCTAAGCCTACCTAACACCCATTTTACTATGTTTTATGGAATTTGTCGGTGGAGTGGTCGGTGGACCAAAGCCTAAAAACCAGGCACTTTTCTGGGTTTTCAAGTTCGACATATAGTTGGTATTGTGGTTATATCTTCCTAAATACTGATCGGAATAACTTCAAACTTTTTTTTTGGAAGGTAAGTTTTAGTATTAAAAACGATGAAGTTAGAATGTACAAACAAGTGGGCAGGGGATAGCCCAACACAAAAGTCCTAAGCCAATGGACTATATATAGCAACAAAGAAAAAGGATCAGCCAAGCGGATATGTAGTACTTCCCACTACACATAATTAACTTGAATTTTCGAGTTTGAGAGCAGACTTCTGTTTTGGTAAGTTAACAGGTACCGAGCAGGCCTTAGCTGGGATGGAGCATCTGATATCCTCCCTAATGCAAGAGAGAATGTGATCTTGATCATTGCATAGAGAATTAAATATTCTAGACTTCCTCTCTCTCCACAAGTAATATATGGTAGCACAAAAACTGAGGCAGATCTAATATCAGTCCCACAACAGTTCTGAGCACACCAATTGATCTCATCGGGCCATAGAAGGGGAGTCCTCAAAACTCCTGAAATGAGCACCAGTTTGTTCCATATCCCAGAAAATAAGGGGCAAGCAAAGAATATGTGCTCAACAGACTCAGAAGTAGCCTTGCAAAGAGGGCAACAGGGCTGGGGGGTGATTCCCAACCTCAAGAGTTTGTCTTGATTAAGGAGTCTTTTTTAAGGCCTGCCAGGAAAAATGAATCTATGTTTGGGGATAGCACCTTTAAACCAAAGAAGAGGGGCCCAATTAACTTGTTGGGAGTGTGGTCTATGAGCATCCCAACTATCTCTAATTGAGAAATTTCCAGATCTGGAAGGTTCCATATAATCCTATCCTTGAAGAAATTGTATATAGGAATAAGGGGTAGTTGGTCCCAAAGCAGTTACATGCTAGGGTCAGACCCAATCCTCCGAATGCTATTGTGAATCAGCTTCTCCACTTTCCTCCTGCTCAAAATGTGCAGACCATCTTGTAAATAGCCTTTTGGTTCCACTAAGTAGAGTTGGAGATGCCAAGACCCCCTTCAATTTTAGGCAAGGATATCTCAGACCAGGCAACATTACAGATCTTTCTTTTTTGGTCATTACCATCCCACAAATATCTATACCAGATTTGGTTAACTGTATTGAGAATCTTCTTAAGGAGAATGAAGTTAGAGCACTAGTGAATCTGCATGGAGAAAAGTACAGACCTGATTAGCTCAATTCTGCTAGCATAGCTAAGAGTCTTGAACTTCCAACGTTGTGTTCTTCTTTAGGTTCTTTCAATAAGTTCCTTGCAATCACTGGCTTTAAGTTTAGAAGATATAAGTGGGATCCCCAAATATTTTATAGGCAGCTTCCCCTCATCAAAACCCCAAATACACTTGATTTGGGTCAGAATACCAGAAATGACAGCAGCAGAGAACAGCTGAGATTTATTGTGATTAATGGATAGGACAGTGAAGATTTCGAAGTCAGTTAAGGCATCCTTAAGTAACTTAGCTGAATCAGGCTCACCAGCAGGAAATAGAAACAATCTTCAGAAATTGATGTGAGTTATCATGGGGTTGTCACACTTCGGATGAAACTTGAACTCCTGAGTTTCCATTCTTCCTTTAATACAATGATCAAGGAATTACATCATAACAGTGAACAGGAAAGGGGAAAGGGGATCCCCTTGACTTAATCCATTTTTCCCAATGAAGAAACCATTCATAGAACCATTCAAGAAAATAGAGTAAGATGTAGTGCTGATGAGTTCCATGATCCAGTTCCTGAACTTTTGGGGAATATGCCAAGCAGCAAACATTGTATCTATAGCATCCCATCTGACATTGTCATAACTTTTCCCCAGGTCAATCTTGCAAGCAACTCTAGGCCTACTATTGAGGTGATAATCATTGACAAGCTTATGTGTGAGTTGAATATTGTCAGAAATGAGTCTGCCAAGAAGAAATGCAGTTTGGTTGTTCCCAATCAACTCATTGAGTACAGGTTTAATCCTGTTAGCCAATAACTTTGCAATGCATTTGTATATGGTAGTGACACAAGAGATGGGTCTGTAGTCTGCCACATAGGTAGGGTTGGGGCCCTTAGGCACCAAAGTGATTGACGTATGATTGACTTGCTTGAGCAGTCTACCAAATTCGAAGAAATCATTTAGAGCATTGCAAAAATCTTAGCCAGTGATATCCCAGGTGATCTTAAAATATTGGGGGGTAAAACCATTAGATCCAGGGGCTTTTTCATCATTCAAGTTAAACAAAATGCCTTGATGTCATTTTCCAGGTTTAATCCTGGAAAAAGGCGTAACATGATTAGCAGCCTCAGAATTAGAGATAACTTTATTGACAATAGGATACAAGAGTGGCTGAGTTCTACGGGGGTGGGGTTTACCCAGTTGCCCCTAGTGGAATGATATAAATTCTTCAGCAATTTTGTTGTGCTCCGAGATGCAATCCCCATTGGCAGTTCTGATAGAGAGGATTTTGTTTCTAGAACTTGTTTTGCTGTGTTCCTAACAAACATGGAATTCATAATAAAATACAAAATAATTATAAAAAATATCTAGATGGGTCATATAATCGAGGGTCCAGATTTGTACAACTTCAGGGTTCCAAAAATCAAGCAGTTTATATTAAATAGTTTATAAATATTTAATTAGTCCTAACATGAATCAAATCACATAACAACATGCAAAACATGTAAATAATCGAACTACTTGAACTAAAAAAGATTTCATTAGAAAATTATACAGCAGATTACACTTACTGTGGGTTAGATATTCGATGTGGGTGTGTAAGAACCTGAATAATCACCCCTAATTAACTAAGATTAGTGACCAGGTTTAACTTGATATTAGTAAAAAACATTCACTAATAGGTTAGATCAATGCTAACCTAACCGTCAATCTCAGGAAGTTAAAACAGTTATCACCTTGGACCTCGAGACATTAGGAAGATTTAATCTATTTTAGGTAACCAGCCCGATTAGTTAGTAAAGGCCTTAGAGATTAATTTAAAATATAATAATTAGACTAGATAATTAATCTCATCCAACAACTCCAGAGATCCACCTCAGACCCACCAGTAAAGGCCCTCTAGCAGAAGTTGATTTGGTGACCAACTGAAAAATGTAGGATTAGAAACCTCATTTTTCCCTTACTGCTGAACTTATTCCCAACTTGACCCGTAAGCCTATAAATAGAAGCCTTAGTCATTTTTCATTCATTTTTCCTCTTCTTCTTCTTCTCTTCTCTTCTCTTAGAGCTTTGGTGCACATGGGAGACCAATGGAGATCGCGGATACACGATGGATCAACCCCGACGCATTTTTGGCAACGCTACAAGTTGAGTATCCTCTCTTTTAAGATGTATTTAGTTGTGTTTTTTCATTGTGACCTAGGAGAAGGGTTAATTGTTTTATGCCCACATTCTCCTTTGGATTTCAACCTAGATTCATGTTGTAAGTGGTACCCTTAAACACCTAACCTCAATATTTGACTTGATTTGTGGAAAAACCAAACCCTAAGAAGAGAAAATAGAGAGAAAACCCCAAATCTCGACTATAGACCAACTAAATTCAAAAACAAAGCATAATTGAACCTTCTTGAGAATGTGAACAACCTCCTAGTGAAATTTTAGTTCATTTGGACCATTCCTGAGCTTCGGCGACCTGTTCGACACGCCGAACAACCCGCCGAATCTCAAAGCTCTTTCTAGGCTCTCTGGAATGGTCACCGAGACCTGGTTCGGCGAGCCTAAGAGGTCGTCGAACCCAATAGTGGTATATAAACTGAGTTTACTTCTCGTCTATCGAGACTCATCCGGACCAAACCTCAAAGTGCCAAGTCATTTGGCACACTTTTGCACTTTTCGACGCACCGAAGGGTCGCCGAGCAGCTCCCTTGGTCCCATTTGAGTGATTCAAATGGGAGCGCGTGTATCTTGACTAACCACACTTGTTTGTCCTATTTTTGGGACAAATAGACTTACCATGCAAAATTTGACCCCTCAACCCGGAAGTTGGAATTTCTAGACTTGGCCAAGCAATAGAAGATTTTGGGGAAACAAGTGTGTGTGGCCCCAAAGCACTCCTATTAGCTCTATACCATTATATTACATGCATTTGGATGAAATTGGTAGTTGTAGTAAAGTAATGACCTTCATTCGTGATGGAAAGGCATTATTGAGGTGTTTCTTGCATAATTCCTTTTGAAATGTGATTGGTTTAGGCATCCTGATGCCTCGTAGACATGTTTATGATGAATGAACTATGTTTTAAGGTTCTAATATGTTGATGAGGAGTTTGGTGCCTATGTGCCCAACTAGTATAACTTCATTTACCCAAAAGTATATAACTGCCTTATTGTCCTTATAGTATTATAAATATAGATATATTAGTTGATTGTGCACTTTGATTTACTTAGTAAAATAGATTGTGTGAATGTGCCCATATGTTTGATGATCTGAATATATGTCTGTAAAACTTTGTATGATGCATTAATAAATGGATTCGAATTGGATGTCGCATATGGACCTTCCGGCTGTGATAGCCTAGTCTAATACCCCACATGATACCCTCGGGTTTAGACTAACACTCGAGATATTTGACTTGATAGCCATTATAGTCCTATCAGAGGACCCTGTCATCATACCTAAGCTGAGAGTGAACTCACATAGAGAGGCCTCTACAGTCTTGAGGGATGATGGTTACCCAAGGATCCGCAGGTTGGTGTAAGTTTAGAAGATGGTAAACTATCCCAAGGATCCGTACGTTGGTGTAAGCTTGGGAGACAGTGAGACCATGTTATATTTTTTGTTGGATTGTGAATATGTAAGATTCCCTGAAGGAATAAACATGTGGATGTGAGCTTTGGCAGCGGTCCCGTGATAAATATTAAGGGGAGGATTGTGCCTCCTAGGTTGAAAATCCTTAAAACTATGTTGTACATATAGATTAATCCTATTTCTTGGACCGTTACGATGGGGGATGATTTCAGGTTACTGGAACATCCTGGGGCGAATTCAAGTCACTCGGACATCCCGGATAGAGATTGGGATCATGTGGGAACTTACGATATTTCACCTTCCATACAGCGTTTGCATTTCACTTACATTTGCATATCTGTGTTGATATTAGTGTGAGAGTCTTGTGTATGACACACTTGGCCTAATTTTCATATAAATCTATGCATATAGTCGTAAGGTTATTGACTACTGAGATATACTCTGTGAGAATGGAAGAGAACTTCAGATTGCGTATATTTATAGTTAAACATCCACATTGTTCAGCACTTGCACATATATCGGTTATTACACATTGTACACTTATCGCACTTTTCTCATAATGTTGGAACATGGGTGAATACACTTCATTGAAGGTTTACTCATCCTGGCTTCCAGCTTAGGTGTGTTGTTTATATTTCAGGTTCAGGAACTTAGATGTGAAGAGAGAGACTGGAATGGGTAGCGTACTCTGGTAGAATCTTTGATATAGTCTAGGAGTAGACTTTATTTTCTTAGATTTGTCTTATTTCAACTTCGGTAGTATTAGTTACTTATATCTTACTAGAACTGATAATAACTTCCGCTTTTGTTTTAACCATGTTATCCACACTCGTAGAAATACTGGGTGAAGGTTGCGAATAAATCAGAAAATCTCAGAAATTGGGAATTTCTGTTTTGGTTCGTGACAGTGTGTGAGTGTATTCCCTCTACTCGTTCCTCCTCTCTATTTTCCTCTTGTTCCTTCTCTCCTTCCCAGATCTGGCTTTCCCTCCTTCCTCTCCAAGCATTGTGTAACAGCTAGGGTTTCTTCCTCTCTCTTCTCTTTTCTTTTTCTCAATACTCATCCCATGCACCACCTTCATTCCACGTTTTCCACTTTAATTGCTCTTTTTAAAATTATACACAACTCCCCCAACTTTTCTCCTAATTACGCTCTAACCCCCAACTCGATTATATGATCATTAATTCAGCCCAATGCTCCATTTAGCCTATAAACCACACCCTAAATTCCTGGATCCGCACACCCAAATCTGGGATAAGCCCACTAACCCAATTCCAAGCCTAGCTAAATAAGTTAATCACTTTACAACACTTCACTATCCAGTCATTACGGTTTGACCCCATTTCTATGCTTACCTTAACACCTTATCCCCATCAATTAGAATTCAGATCTAGTTATATTTAATTAACTTTGTTAATTAATTTACACACTAATAATATCATTATATTTTCGAGTCCGAGTCACTACAACTTGCTGGCTCCCGAGTATTGCATCATCGTGGTGGTTACTCGCTAGCCTTTTGAATAGACTACCCTCGATGGCTATTCAACTATCCTAGATAGTTACCTAAAACTATCACTTTGAGGGCTGCCACCCCGAGATGGCCAACTCGTCACTTATATTATATATCTCTTCGAGGACATGTCACCCCGAGATGGCCAACTCGACACATATATTATATATCTCTCTGAAAGAACTAGTCACATATATTATATATCTCTCCAAAGGCTTGTGTAGTGACCCTGATCCTAACTCCTAATTTAATGTTTGAAACCTATTTAATCATTCAAATGAACTTTAGGAGTTAATTGTTAAGATATTCTGAATAGGACTAAATTTTAATTTGGTTAAATTATTAGGTAACTTATGAAAGTTTTATGAATTCGGGAGATTTGGGCTTGGACCCCAAAGCTTAATTGACCATGGACCGTGGGCTGGTCATTTGGCCCATAGAAGAGAGGTGAGGACAGTTTAGACTTTTTAACTTATTTTGAATTTGGATTTAGTATGGAGGGAAAGACCCCACTAACATTATCACCCATACGTGCAGTGGAAGTGGGAAGTTTACAGCAGTTTTTGAAAGAAAGAATCAAAGGAGAAAGAAGGAAAGAAGAATAGGGAAGAGAAATTCCAGAAATTTGGAGCAAAGGAAGAAGAAGTAGCAAAAAGGAAGTTTCTTTCTAGCAAGTCCAAGTGAACAAGGTTCAGAAGAATTCCAATTTGAAAGAGGGAGGAATTTTCATAGTTCTACAGTAGCCATGTTCATAGTATGTGATGAAGCTATAGAATAATGTATATAGGATCATGGGTTGTGTGTGGTTGATATTAGCATGTGTTCTGTGATTTTTTCAGGATGGTTAAATTATGAGATCTATGAATTTTAATGTTAGAGAAGTTGGTGAATTATCATGTTAATCTTGTATGAAGGTTAGGTTTTGATTATGATATGTTAACTTAGTTTGTTTTAGTGTAAACTATGATTTTAATGTGTAAAAATTTCAAATTTGAGTATTTGGAAGTTTTGACATGAAGTCAATGAGAGAAAATCAAATTCGGGGCACGAATTGCCTACTCAACAGCAAGCTTGGCAGCTGCCGAGCAACACAAAGTTGCGGAACCTGCTACCGAGGGTTCGGCAGGAAGCTCGGCAGCTACCGAGCTCCAAATATCATGAAACTTCATGGGATGCCCCACGAAGCCATATGGAATGTGTGTGTGTGTGTAATTGGTTTGTGGCGAAATGCTTGTATAAGATTTTGTGCAATAAATTGTATAAACTACCTAGTTTCAATATGAAATTGAATGAGTACGCTGTAATAATTTGTACTTCTATGATTTCAATGATTCTATCATGACTTGAATGATAAGAATGAAATTAGTTGTACTATGATCTTGGTTTGATTAACTTCTGTGAAAATTATGATTATGACTCTTATTATATGTAAAACTGCATAATGTTGACGTTGATGTTTAAGGCATGCTCTGGTGATCCTTGCGTTGTGCATAACATAAGATGTATGTACTACTTGATTGTGTTTGTGAAGATGAATTTCTTACCTTGGGTAGATCCCGAAAGGAAAGAGGGAAACTTATCCTGCCTAGGGTCCCATTCCATGAAAGGAAAGATGGTGGCATTCTACCTTGGGTTGTATATTCCCTGAAAACAATGATGGTACATTTCCTGCCTTAGATTGTATATATTCCCTAAAAGGAAAGATGATGACATTCTACCTTGGGTTGTATATATTCCCTCAAAGCAATGATTACTAACAGTTACATGGTCGTCGTCATCGTCATTGTATCGGTAAGGCTTGGCCTAACCACCCTTGTACTGTAAAGTGTCCCATCAAACAAACACTCATATCATATGATGCATTGCACAATAAACTTCATATTACACATCATACACTACATTACACAATATACTTCACATCACTTCACTCACTATTCACTTGGCATATCTTGAATCTCTATGGAAATTGAATATTTCTATTTGGGTGGAATGGTTGTATACCACATATGAAGTTACAGCATGATGGTGCATTATAACTTGACAAGGTCTTTAATATTGATCTTGATACTTGTTGAACATTGATTATGATACTTGTTGAATATTGATCTTAATACTTGTTGAACATTGATTATGATACTTGTTAAATATTGATCTTTTTTTTTTGAAGGGTAAGTAAATATATTAAAAATGGGGGGAGGTTTGAATGTACAAGAGAACCTCCAAGGGCATGAGGTGACCCCAGCCACAATCAAGCCAAACAACAAATAAAGCGACAGATCAAGAGTCTGACACACCTAGAAGAGGACGAAAATGCGAAGATCTACAGATCAAAAGGAAAGACCCATAACAGAACATAGGCAGCCATTGATGTTCTCGTGTACATATGACCATTGGCATCCGTAGTGAGAATGGTAATGTAACAACCCAAAATTTAATTAGAGATTAATTAGGATTAGTAGCCTAGCCTAATTAATCTAAACATATAGGAGAATCTCACTAATCATTGAGCTTCTAGACCAACTGAACCCTGATCACGATATGGCTGATCAACTTCAGAAAAATTAAGCAAGTCGGGAAATTGGCCCCAACTCGGCATTTAAAATAATAAATTTAATTAGCCGACCAGAATCATCAGTATCAACCTAGTAGAGCAAAGCCCTCTATCATAATCATCATTCGACAACCATCGGAAATGATATGATCCAAAACCCCAAAATACCCTCAGTTGATCAAAGAC
>JAUPMG010056376.1:0-13694 GCA_031762675.1 Pachysandra terminalis | reverse complement strand
CAATTAATAAACCCTAACTATTCATGAGATTAAACCATATAATAAACTAGGGATTACATCAACACCCTACCTGGAGAATTAGCTGTTCATAGTGGTGGGCGAAATGGGGATGTTGAGTAATTTAATGAATCTGGAACTGTTTACAAACCATTTGACCGGCGAAATACCAGTTAGCATTTGGAGGATTCCGTAGAGAATAAATTTTTGAATGACATAGAGCCATATTCTGTATTGGGTAGCTTTTAATATACACTGGATCTAGATCGGAGGTAATTGATCTAATGTAATATAACTTTGGTTGATTACATTGGATCTTCTTTCTTTTTTGGTCTTCTTCTCGATCGTGGAGGTAATTGCTTTCAGTTAACATGTTTGAAACACTGAAAGGCAAGGGGTATACCTTGACAAACTTGAAGCTTGATAGAGAAATCCTTGATTGTTGCACTTGGGATTATTAACCCATAAAACAAACATCGATCTTTAATCTTACTACACGCATTGATGTAAGCTGCTTCTAGTGCTGAAACTGAGCTTGGGTCGTCAACCATCTTGTCCATTACTGGTTCTTGGGTTTCAGTGATCTGACTATGGTCATCTTCAGGTTTGAGTTTGACAAGATCTATCTCCTTATCAGGAGAATATGGGGAGTAGTAAGTGGTGAAGAGGAGGGTTTTGGAGTCCTTGGGAGAAAGGTTTTAAAGACCGGAACCGGTACAAAAAAATTAAAAATTTCAGACTGGCGCCGGACCTGCCGGGACCGGTTGCTGGACCGACAGGACCGGACCAGTAGGACCGGTAGGATCGGCAGGACCGGTCGCCGGTGACCATCTCGGTGCATCGAAGCTTGCCTCGGCGACCAGCTCGGCGGACCGAACTGAGATTCGGCGACAAAAACAGGGGTTCATTCTTGGTAACCTCTTCGACGCACTGAAGCCCACTAGACGCGCCGAACTAATACTCGGCAACCAGAACAGAAGGTCAGGCTCACTCCAGAGGCTCGACCACCTACTCGGCGCACCGAGCAGTCCACCGACAGCCCAGGAAGCATTCGACGCACAGAGGAGGTCGCCGAACGTCGTGAACCAGCCAAAATAAAGGGGTTTTCTCTCCAAATGAAAATACAACCATGGGAAATCAACATATATGCATTTGTTAATCAAAATGCAGCAATATCCATCCTAAAAACAAGATAATTCTTTAACATGCCAAATCAAGATATACAATCCATTCCTTAACATCCTAAAGCTTACATGAACTAGAAAATAGAGAGAACAACCCTAAATCTACTTTAATCAAGAACAAAGATGAAGGTATCTACTTACCTTAGCAAAAATGCAAGCAAATGCATGAAGTTCTCAAGCATGCAACCCTCTTTTTCCTTCTCCTTCAAGCTCTCAAGCAAACACAACCAAGGCTAAACCAAGAGAATACATGAGATTCTCTCCCTCACATGGAGACCCATGCCTTGTGTCTCCACATGGACACATCTTAATTCTCCATCTCACCCACTTTAATCTAGGCCCTTGATTTGAATGGTTAATGGGAGTTGGTATTCCCCACTACCAACTCCCTCTCTCCTTCAATCCTAGCCATACACCTAAACAAGCACAAAAGCTAGAAGAAATCTTGACCACCCAAACAAACACAAATGCTCAAAGTAAATCATAACCACCCATCACAAACTTGATCTAAATGATCAAACACAAATTCAAACATTGAAAATGGGCCATGCTACTGTGTGTAGCACCAAGGCCTAAAAAGCACAACACACTTGGTCGTGTGGTCGGATTTAACCCGATCAGCGATCCAAACAGAGGAAAGAATTATCAGAAGGTTTAAAACATAAATATGCATAAATCGGAAGGTTTAAGCCGTTACATTATGTTATTTCCTATTTAATGCTAAGTTTTGTTATATGACCCATTCTGCTTCCTAAGTTAATCTGGCTGATCTAATCAGTATTAGTGACTTAAGTAATCTCTAGTGCGTCTTAAAGGATTAAGGATTTTAAGTGTTCTAATACTAATTAATTAGTGAAATTAAATTATCAATTCATCAAATTACTATTTTACCCTAAGATCTCAAGTTAAGATTTTTAGGGATTTTTCAGGTTATTATAGTACCTCAATCCACGAATAGCTCTAGATAATGCTCCCGAATGTCTGACTCTAACTCCCATGATGCTTCAGATTCACCGTGATGTTCCCATTGAACTTTCACTAAGTGAATGGTCTTGGTTCTCAGCACTTGCTCCTTCTGATCCAGTATCTTCATTGGTTGCTCTGTATAGGATACGTCTTCTCTCAACTGCAACTCGCTTCAATCTAATACTTGTGCTGGGTCTAGTTCATACTTCCTAAGTAGTGGTACATGGAATACGTCGTGAATTGCTGCAAGTTGTGGTGGCAATGCAACTCTGTATGCCATTGGTCCGATGCGCTTCTCGGTTGGGAGAGACCAAATAGTCCAACGTATCTCGGTGCTAGCTTTCCTTTCTTCACCCAATCTCATCACTCATTTCATAGGAGATACCTTCAAGAATCCATGATCACCAACTGCAATCTCTAACTCTCTCCTCCTACAATCTGCGTAGCTCTTCTATTGACTCTGTGCTAATTTCAATCTCTCTCGAATGAGTTTCACTTTAGCTATCGTCTCTTGTACTAGATCTGGTCCTAGAATAGTGTTCTCTCCAATTTCTGTCCACCAAATTGGTGAATGACATGGTCTACCATATAACGCTTCGAATGGAGCCATGCCAATGCTCGAATGATAAATGTTGTTGTAAGAAAACGCTACCAGAGGTAGATGTTCTACCCAACTACCGCCAAAGTCCATCATGCAAGCTCTAAGCATGTCTTCCAACACTTGTTCAGTCTCTCAGTCTGTCCATCCGCTGTGGGTGATATGCCGTACTCAAATCTAACTATGTGCCCATAGCTTTCTGCAATCCTTCCCAAAATCTCGATGTAAACAAGGAACCTCTATATGAAACAATGCCCATTGGAACGCCATGAAGTCGCACGATCTCTTTAACGTATAGTCTCTCGATCTCCTCGGCTGAAGCTGAAATCTTCACTGGTACGAAGTGGGCTGATTTGGTTAACCTGTCCATGGTTACCTATGCTACGTCGTGTCTTCGGTAAACCGACTACGAAGTCCATGGTGATGTGCTCCTACTTCCACTCCGCTATAGGCAATCGTTGTAGTAGTCCCGCTGATCTCATGTGCTCGGCCTTAACCGCTAGAAGGTAAGATACTTCGCCATGAATTGCGCAATCTCTTTCTTCATTCCCGGCCACCAATAGTTCTTACGCAAGTCTCAGTACATCTTGGTACTTCTCGGATGAATGGAATACCGTGACTTGTGCGCTTCCTTTAATATCTCTCTCATGATGTCCTAATCCTTTGGAACACTAAGGCGACCTTGATATCTAATCAGTCGGTCTGAGTGTACCGTCCAATCTGGCTTACCATCATTGACTACTAACGACAGTAGGTCATTGTCGTCCTTCTGGCAAGTTGCTACACGATGCTCTAACGAAGGTATGGCTACCATGCTGAAAAGGTAACCACAGCTTTTCTGGTTCATTGGTTGAACTCTCAAGTTTGCTAAGGTCTCCTAAAAATCCATTCTTGGCGCATCAACTGAGCTAGAAATCCTCGTGGTCTGCGGCTCAATGTGTTAGCTACAACATTCGCCTTCCCAAGATGACAGTGAAGTGTCGAGATGTAGTCATTAACTAACTCCCACCATCTCCTCTGGCGTATGTTGAGATCCTTTTAAATGAAAATGTACTTCAGAATCTTGTGATCTGAATACAATTCATACTTCTCTGTGCGCAAGTAATGCCTCCACAACTTCAAGGCAACGACAACCATGGCCAACTCAAGATCATGTATATGGTAGTTACGTTCATGAACCTTAAGTTTTCACGAAGCATATGCCACTACACGAACATCTTGCAAAAGCACAACACCTAGGCCTTGCAAAGATGCGTCTGTGTAAACCTCCATGTTCTGTTATGCGACAAGTACAACTAAGACTGAGGCTGAGGTCAACCTCTTCTTGAGTTCCTCGAATTCCGTCTCACGTCTCTCGTCCCAATCGAACTTCACGTCTTTCTTTGTTAAGCGGGTCAACTGTGCTACAATGGTGGAGAATCCCTCTATGAACATCCTATAGTAGCCCATAAGACCAAGGAAACTCCGAATGTCTGCTGCATTCTTCGGTCTCTCCCAACCAAGAACTGCCTCTACCTTAGCCGGATCCACAGAGATGCCACTCTCAGATACTACGGGACCAAGGAATCTCACTTCCTCTCTCCAAAAGTCGCATTTCTCCAACTTAGCATATAGCTGGTGATCATACAATGTTTGTAATATGATCCTCAGTTGTTGCTCATGCTTCTCCTCAGTCCTTGGATAAATCAGTATGCCATCCACGAAGATGACTAGCAACTAATCTAGAAAATGCCTGAAAACTCTATGCATCAAGTCCATGAAAGCTGCCGGCGCATTTGTCAACCCGAATGACATTACTACAAATTCATAATGCTCGTATCGACTACAAAAGGCCGTCTTCTGAATATCCTCCTCACGAATCCGCAACTGGTGGTATCCCGATCTCAAGTCAATCTTCGAGAAGTAATGCGCTCCTCTCAACTGGTCAAATAGGTCGCCGATCCTTGGTAGTGGGTACTTGTTCTTCACAGTCACTCGGTTCAACTATCTGTAGTCGATGCATAGTTGAAATGATTTGTCCTTCTTTTTTCACGAATATTACAGGTGCACCCCAAGGAGAAGTACGTGGTCTGATAAAGCCTAATGCACTTAGCTCGTCTAACTGCTCTTTTAACTCGTGTAACTCAATCGGAGCCATCCGACAAGTCGTAAGTGAAATCTGAGTAGTGCTAGGTATAAGCTCAATACAGAGTCTACCTCTCTTAAAGGTGGTAACCCCAGAATATCCTGAAAAATCGCACCAAAATCTCAAACTATATGAATATCCTCTAGGGATAGTCTCTGATCCCCATTCCCAATGAAAATAAATTCAGACTGATAGGTTTCCTTCTCTTTCCCAAGGAATGTCATACGGCGTGCTTCAGGAAGATTGAATACAACTGTCTTTTCGAACCAATTCCCTTTGCCATGATAAGCAGAGAGCCAATCCATCCCAAGTATCACTTCGAAATCAACCATGTCAAGCACTACCAGGTCTGCTTCCAGGTTAAAGTCACCGACTCTTATTACGCAAGCAAAACATACTCGGTGTAGAGTTACGGTTCCACCAACTGGGTTAACGATACTTAACGGGTTCTCTAGACTAGTGGGTTGTAAACCCAAGAATTACATGCAACTACTAGAGATAAACGAATATGTAGCACCCAACTCAAAAAAAGCTCGGCATGGGGTATAGAATAAAGTGATAGTACATTCTATCACTGCGTTAGTAGCTTGGTCGTCTTGAGGAATCTCTACGTCAGTCAAGGCATTAGCTCTACCTTTCTGAGCTGGTCTAGGTGGTATTGGTTTACCGTCTCTCATCGAAACTCGACAATCTTACTGAAGATCTTCTTCCTTAACACAGTTGACGCATACTTTGCATTTGAACTTCTGGTCTTGTGCTAGTTTTTTTTGAGCATCACGCGTCACAGAAACTGTTATAGTTGTGTCGACTAGTGGTATACCAGCTGGCTTCTTATCACGTCGCTGACATTTGTCGTTGTTCTTCTAATATGGTTGGTACCTTCCTTTGTCTTGCTTAGGTTGATCTCGTTGTACGGAAGCTTTGTCCATGTCTCGTTCCACGTGTCTTGCACACTCGAGAATCTCGGCAAAAGTCCTAAGTCATTGAGGCACAACTTTAGAACCTATGGCCGGTCTCAAGCCTTCTTCAAATTTTGCAGCTTTGTCCGCCTCTCTCGCTATCATGTGTGGTGCATACCTCGACATCATAGCGGACCTTCCCTCGTACTGGCATACAGAGTGTGTACTCTGCTTCTGTCGCATGAACTTCGATGCCATTTGCCTCTGATAACTGCTCAGTAGGTAGTTACCCAAGAATTGGGTCTTCAACTGGTCCCATGTCATGTATGTCACAACCCGAACCTATGAGTTCACTTGGGGGCGTAGTGAGGTCTAGGTTTTAACCTTCACTCCCTCGGGAAAGGGAGTGGTAGTCAATACATAGGTAAAGCAAGAGTGAATATATATATATATCCATTCACAAAGACAGAAAATAAAGGAACTTTCTATAAATATTTACAATGCAGACAGCGGAAAACAAAATA
Organism: Pachysandra terminalis; assembly: GCA_031762675.1. Classification (NCBI taxonomy): domain Eukaryota; kingdom Viridiplantae; phylum Streptophyta; class Magnoliopsida; order Buxales; family Buxaceae; genus Pachysandra; species Pachysandra terminalis. The sequence continues at coordinate 7,401 of JAUPMG010056376.1, read as the reverse complement.
CAGTTCTAGGTTTAAAAATCAGATTTGCTATGGATACCATCATAAGTATCCCCAAAAAGAATCACTAAGTCCAAAATATCAAAGTATATACAAAAACACTTGTAGACATTATAATATTCACTCGTAGAAGTAGTCTTCTTCCTCTCCATATTCCCCCTCCTTAGCAGTGCTATTGTTAGCAATGGCCTCTGCTAAAGATCCTGAAATGTTGCTAAAAAGTGTAAGCTATAAAGCTAGTAAATAACATCAGGAATATATAAGACTATCCTAGAGACCAAACATTACACAATACTCTTAGTCCAAACAGTGATGAAGTAATAACAAGATGTGATGCAGATGGTAAATTAATTATTATGCATGCCGTGCATCTAAACACAGTAATCACCAAGGTGAACTAGCAAGCAATCTAGTATGCAATGCAAATGCAACTCTGTCTAAGTATTAAGGTGGTATGTTTTTTCTTGATCCAGTCTCTATCCGGGATGTCCTAGCAACCTAAATTCGTCCCAAGATGTTCCAGCAACTTGAAATCATCCCCCGTCGTTACGGTCTAAGGAATATGACTATTCTATGTGTACAACATTGTTTTAAGGGTTTTCAACCAAGGAGGCACAATCCCCCCACTTACTGTTTATCAATGGTACGTATACCGAGGTTTGCACCCACATGCGGCTCCCTCAAGAAAACACGATAGTTGACAACTACAGATATCTCTCTCTGATTCTTGGGTACAATGCCCTTGGGAAAAAAGAGAGTCTATTGGGGTTGCTACTCCCTCAAATCAGTCCTGCTAGTCTCCTCACTAGATGTGACATCCACATCACTCTCATTTCAATCATGAGACACAACCGTGTGGTCTCGGAACATAGGGGTCATACTCTTTGACCAAACCATGGCCTAGCGTCAATGTGGTGTTGTGAAGTAGTGTACATTAGCTAAACATTTCATTCATAATGTACAGGGTGCATTATAACTAATTATGGTGTAGATTTCCCACTTTTTTCATGTATTGCCACATTATATCTCACTAATACAAGTTGCAAGGTGGGAACTTCAATATCAATCATACTTGAGTGCATATTAATTCATTCCAACCACAAACCATGCTAATGTATGCCAACTAATAAACATCAGGATATAAGACTAAAATGTTAGGTTCGGCGAGGTCTTCGGCGCACCGAAGCCTGGCTCAGCGACCTTTTCGGCGGACCGAATTGAGTTTCGGCGACAATTCCAAGGACCTATTTTTTGGTGACCTCTTCGGCGCACCGGACTGATGCTCGACGACCTGTTAAATAATGTTCATACTCGGCGTCCTGTTCGACGGGCCGGATAGTCCGCCGGTGGTCCAGAAAATGTTCGGCGAGCGTTCGATGTACCGAGGAGGCCACCGAACATCACGTACAGGAAATAAAATAGGGGGGTTTTCCCCAAACTTGATTTACATCCAAATGAAATCATTTATATGCATTTCTATACGAAAATCCATCAACAATCCATTCCAAAACATGATATTACACTAATATAATAACGTGAGGCATTTAATTCATTCTAACACATGTATGACCATGAAAAGTAAAGAAAATGTTTAGAAATCTAAGATGAATCTATCTACATTCATGATATTATCGACTTACTTGAATCAAAGCTAGAAAATTAAGCATAAACCCTAGCATACAAGCCTTTCTTCCTCCACCTTCAAACTCTCAAGCCAAAACCATCCCAAATGAGAGACAATTCCATGACATTCCTTTATCTCTCATTCAAACAAGCAACCAAGACATGTGTCCTCATCTCATTCCTTCAAACATAACCACTCTAATCCTAGCCGCAGATTAAGTGGTTAGTAGGAGTTGGTATTCCCCACTACCAACTCCCTCTCTCTACAAATCCTACCCACACATCTCATCCAAACAATCTCAATCCTAGCCATTAATCCAAACACGCAAAGAGGCTAAGATACTATGTATAGCACCAGATCAAACAAACATCACAAGCATGATCGCATGATCGGATTTAATCCGATTGGCGATCAAATCGAAAGGAGGAATCATAACAAGGATTAAAATATAAATAAACATAAATTAGGTGGTCTAGGCCGTTACATCTCTGCAGTTAGATTCCGTTCCACCATGTCCCACTAGTGGAGTGCTTCACCCTTTAGCATTAAAGTGGCCAAAGACACTCGTTGGTCATCTAAACATCCCATGGTCCGAAAGACTCTCTCTCGACATCTAACAACCAGTCTTGAGCAAGATGTGGCTCTCCTAAGACTTTGAACGTAGGTGGAGTAAGCTTTTTAAACTTCTCCAACCATGCGATCGAAGCTCTAGCAACTCTTATGGCTTGTCGCTCCAAGTGGTCTCGTTGCATAGCAATCATGTCTCTCAATATCTGGTAGACACCTGCTAGCCGAGGATCCACATATGCTCTAGTATCAGCCCTAGCTCCCGAGGATGATCCCTCTCCAATAGTGGTAGTAGTAGCTTTTCTCCTACCAACCATCTACACTCCAAGGTAACCGATTAATCTGCAAGTCTCTACCTAGTGTCCGAATAGTAAACATGTAAACACAATAATTCAATCAAGCATGTTATCAAACAACAAACAATTCCTAGGTATGTTTCTATGTTATGTTGTCCTAATTTCAGATTTCTATGTGAAACCTAGGTCCTAGAGTTCTTTTAACGTCCTTGATTCTAAACTTGTGTTCTGACAGGGAAACCGAAATCTAAGCACTGATAGGGAAAACCTATTGCTTTGACAGCATTAGCCTTACAAACCTAATGCTCTGATACCAATTTGTCATGCCCCAAAACCAGCTGCCTGAATCCCTAGGTGGGAGGTACTGATCCTAAGGCATAACCTTCGGGTTCCATTGCTGAAACGTGGATTTCCATTCCAATACTAACAAGAAAATAAAGTAAATGCTTACCTTTATTAATCAGAATATACGGAAGCTAAATAAAACATAAATACTCCAAATCAAATAACATAGTCTATGACTTCAGCTGAGTCATGACCACAAAAGAAAGTAAACTAACTAATCTATTACAATTCAAAGTTCTCAAATCCTTAATCTAGATAATGTAAAAATAGTAAATATGCAGCAGGAAGCAAATCCAATCCAAAGCAAGTCCTAGTCCATAGTAAAGTAATCTGTGTCCATCATCCTTCTCATCTCGCATCATGAGAAGTTGCGTGAGCTTTGAATGCCTAGTAAGTTCATTAAACAGTGTCATCCATCTATTTATGATATCAATAGATTCAACATTAAGTCATGAATACGAGCAATGCAATATAACAATCTAACATGAATTAATGATAATGTGTAATGCTGTGAGATGCAATGAATGAGAATGCAAATGATCTAGATGAATGCTCAAACAATGAATGCAAGATGATATGAAAGTGAATGAATTAGAAAAATAGAGCTTGTTAAGTTCCCCATAACTTCACACACCAATATATATTACCAGAATTTTGGGCATAGGCCACTAGAAACTGCTGGAGGTCCCCTCTTTGTTCTGGGCGCTAACCCATGTCAGAAGGTCACCATTGTGCTAATTTAGAGTAGATGCTACTATCGAAAATTCCAACCCAATGCTATCTTAAGAGTGTATGACACTCAAGGTATTCCAACCCATATAGGTTGACTACAAGGAATGTAGTCAACCTATACTAATCCTAAATAGGAAACCCTTATTTCCCACCTCCACGACATTCTTAACAATCTACATCAGCCAAATATGCATGCAACAGTTTATAAATAATTACCAAATCAAATTCAATTCAATTACAAACAACTCCAATGTGATTGATGGGTACCAACTACTATGGAACTCCAAGATAGGTTCTATGGTCAATCTTGAGTCCTAAAAGTCAATTACAAGGTCAATGGTACGAGCCCACCTCAAATCCTATAACAAAATCTCAAATTATAAACCACTATGCAAATATGGGTGCCACTTCGGTACCCCTACCCCTGCTGGTTTACCGGTGGGTGTCGAGGCCCCATTTTGCCTAAATTTTAGTCTTTATCGATATCGCTACCAGTGTACGAGTAGGTACCGACGATCTATTTCCTGTAAATCCACATATGGGGTACTTCGGTAACCTTGCCGGTGTACCAGAGGGTGACGAATTGGTGGAAATTTGGGGTTTTCCAGATCTCGGGAATTTCATCCATTTGATCCCCAATTCAATTTTAATCAATTCTTTTGGTCTCTAATCGATGGGTTTTCATGCTAAACATGTTAGAACATAACCAAACCTATTTCTAACATATTAAACATGCTTCCATGCAATCAAATCATTAAAATACAATGCAAACACTCAAGAACATGAATATGATCACATGAATTCATAAAAGGACTATATAGTAAGAATTAACATACCTGATCTGATCTCAGAGAATCAGATCTCACCAAGGTCTTCTTTGCTTCCTCTCTTCCTTCTTCCTTTGATCTCTTCCTTTGGCACTGCAACAAGAACTAGGGTTTAGTTTTCCAGATTTAAACCCTTTATCTCTTCTTCTCTTTTCTCTCTCTTAAATCTTAGATTTGAATCACACGTCCAACTTTGGGAAGGGAAGGGAATATACATCTATTTACCTTTCTCACCTCCTAGCTAATCTAAATCCAATTCACATAGCCTAGTACATATGGAATTGAAAGACAACGTCTAAAATAATTAATATTGCCCCATTTAGATAATAATTACATTAAGGCCCCAAAATAATAACTTTAATTATTAAAATAACCCTTGTAGTAATACAGCCTGCAATTTATATAGTTAGATGTACAATAACATATACTATTAATTAATCTTAAATTAATATAATTAAGGATCCTTCTAATAAAGGATCAAGGTCACTACAGCATCCCTTCCAGATGATCCCTCTCTAGCTGTATAGTTCCTTCTACGTCCAGGCATTTACACATGTAACAAGTATCTAAGTATGTTGCATAATAGTTCTATGTTGATACATGTGTATACAAATACATTCTTACATAGACACATAACCATACCAAACAATCACATATCATATATTAATTTCAAAAGAATACACTTCACAAAATTCATAGATGTGGATCCTAGGTTAACATGTTTCTATGTTCTCGTCCTAAGATTCCACTAAACTCTAGAGCCTCTAGTAATACGACTTAAACCTGGCTCTGATACCAATCTGTCACACCCCGGATCTGAGATAGATGATCTCGAGGATTCACAAGGGAATAACCTTTGGATCCAAACAAACGATGCGACTAAAACAAATGAAATAACGATATCTCATGGATCCACAGAGCATAACTAAATAAACTAGTGGAAGTCTGATAAAATTTAAACCTTAACAAGTTCCATCAAACATTTCCAACATCAACTAAAATATTACACCAGTACAGTACTGCCCATACAGTGTCAAAAGATAATATAAAAACATGGTTCATAAATGAGTCCATATACTTTAGTGTTCCCATCCAGCTAAGGATCACCCATCGATATCCACTTCATTCGAGAAATTCACCTGTTTCAAAATAGGGATAAGCTGGGAAGCTCAATAGGAAAATTCCAAAGCAACGATAGTAGATACTTTTGTAGTCATATAATAAAACAAGTTCATTCATGCAGCTTTCAAAGAACACACAAGTAATTCACTCTCATTGTTCTTAACATGCATGTACGCTAAATTATACTCTTTACTTACATGTATACAATGTTTCACACTGATGGCATACAGTACATATCATCAATATTCATTCAATTCCCTCCACTATATTTTCATAGAGTGCCATACACATACAATATAATTCCATTTTCTATAATTGACATCATTCTTAAACACATTTCATAGCTGATACCCATGACCTTGTCATGTTGGAACCTCAATCTCATACATCATGCTTTCCATCCATAACACTTACCCACACAAACAAACCATATCACAAATCTATAGTTAATGAAAGATAGGCATTATTAACACACAAGCAATGAATGGTAGATATGTGTGAAGTGTATTGTGATGTGTGATGTGAAGTGATGCTTGTGAAGAATGCAATGATACAAGTATGCAAGGGTGTTAGGCCAAGCCCAACCATGAATTCCATCCACATATCCTCTAGGAAACTCTGTCCCAGTAATGTGCTCAAACAATTGTAGCGTGATCCCTCTTGTCTCAAGAGTACCATGTTTCATAGTAGCGTGGTTCTTTTCTCAAGAGTCCCATGTTTAATAGTAGCGCGATCCCTTTCTCACCATCTCTCTCTTTTAGGGGAATACCCTAGGTAGAGGAGCCACCTTCTTTTCTTTTGGGTAAACTTCCTTTCGTAGAAAAGCCACCATCCTTTCTCTTTTAGGGGGAAACCCTAGGTAGAAAAACCACCTTCTTTCCTTTTTGGGTATAGTTCCCATGGCAAAAAAGCCATCCCCACACAAAAAACAGCGCGCTCATCTACAGTCACACACAACAAGGATTCTCAGTGAATGCTTCTAGCACCACTCTCAAACATTTCATAATTCAGAAAATCATACATAGGACTCGCATACCAAATACTTTGCAAGTTACCAAACCATGATTATCATTCATCCTAAACTCATGCCTTATAATTCGTACCATGTTACAATCATCTTGAATCATTCTCATACTTCATATCACACCATACTTAGTCACTTTTACTAAAAACTAGGCAATTAACACACTTTGTTGCACAAAACCTTTTACATGTATTTTGCACACAAACAAACACCACACGCAAACCCAAAATACCTTTACTGTGTTGCGCATGAATTTTGAAGTTAATTTGAGCTCGGTAGCAGCTCGGTAGCTGCCGAGCTTCCTATTGAGAAGTCTCGGTGGCTGCTGAACCTCAGTAGTAGAGCCCAAAAGTTGGATTTTCTCAGCAGGTAATTTCGGTAGCTGCCGAGCTTCCTGCCGAATCCCAGTAAACCCAGATTTTTGGATTTTCTTCTTCGTTTTTCGTGCGCATACTTACATAAACTTAAATTCACACTTTTTAACATGTAAAATAATGAATTACATACCGTAATTTAAATCAACATGCTATAAAAAAAACCCAACTTTCAAACAAGGATTAACATGATTAAATCTACACAAATCTTAAGATCCAAAGTTCTGAGATCATATTTCTTCTCAAATTCATAGATCTAAACTAACATAGTTATATCTGTAAATATGAAGAATGAATAACTATATTCATCTTACTTGTGAATAAAGAATACAAGGAGCCTATTTATAGGTTAGCACTTAACTTATATTTCTAACACTTAACTAATCTAGGACAACCATATTGACACTTTACATATATACCCTTTAACACTCCCCCTCAAGCTGGAGCATACATATCATATGCACCCAGCTTGTCACAAATATATTTCACATGA
>JAUPMG010056365.1:0-13694 GCA_031762675.1 Pachysandra terminalis | reverse complement strand
CTATAGACACACTACAGCAGGTAAGATTCTGTTAATTGTCTATGTTGATGATATTGTTATAACTGGTGACGATGCTAAGGGCATTCAAGAGTTAAAATCCTTCTTACAAATTAAATTTCAAACCAAAGATTTGGAACATTAAGATACTTCTTGGGTATTGAAGTGGCTAGATCTAGTGAAGGGATCTGCTTACCTCAGAGGAAATATGTTCTAGACTTGTTGAATGAGACAGGAATGTTGGGGACCAAACCCTTAGATACCCCTATGGACCCCAACTCCAAATTATTGTCAGGTCAAGGGGAACTACCTGATGATCCAGGACAGTACAGGCGTCAAGTTGGCAAGCTTAATTACCTAATTGTCACCAGGCCTGATGTTGCATGTGCAGTTAGTGTGGTTAGCCAATTTATGCATTCTCCTCGGACTACACATTGGGATGCAGTGATACACATTCTAAGATATCTCAAGGGGGCTCCGGGCCGTGGTTTATTGTATAAGGATCATGGTCACATACGTGTTGAAAGTTACAGTGATGCAGATTGGGCTGGATCTCCTAGTGATAGGAGATCTACTACAGGCTACTGTGTTCTTGTCGGAGATAATCTTGTGTCATGGAAGAGCAAGAAGCAAATAGTAGTTGCCAGATCTAATGCTGAATCAGAGTACAGGGCGATGGTACATACTACTTGTGAGTTAGTATGGATGAAACACTTGCTAGAAGAACTTGGGTTTACTCAGTCTAATCCTATGAACCTTTTTTGTGACAACCAAGCAGCTATTCATATTGCTTCTAATACAGTGTTCCGTGAGAGGACAAAACACATTGAGGTTGACTGTACTTTATCCGTGAGAAGCTCCTACAGAAAGTGATTAATACAGTTCATGTAAAATCTGCACACCAATTAGCAGATTTGTTTACTAAAGCATTGGGTGGGACTCGTGTGAAATATATTTGTGATAAGCTGGGTGCATGTGATATGTATGCTCCAGCTTGAGGGGGAGTGTTAAAGGGTAAATATGTAGAGTGTCAATATGGTTGTCCCACATTGGTTAAGTGTTAGAAATATAGGGTAAGTGCTAACCTATAAATAGGCTCCTTGTATTCTTTATTCACAAGTAAGCTGAATATAATTATTCATTCTTCATATTTATAGACAGAAATGGTAATAATCAAAGTACATACTACAGTGAATGACATCTCAAAAAAATGACCAAGAATCTAGTTTCAAGACGGCAAGAGGAACATAGAGTGAATTTGAATCTGATAATTGATAACAAAAGAATGGGAGACTAAATAAGTATATTTTCTATAAGAAGTTTGCATGAGGTTTCTACATGTTTACACTTACAAGAATAGGTAGGAAGAACAAACCTTTTCTTTCAAAAGCTCTGAAATATCCATGTTACCATTTGTATCCGGTAGTGGCAACGAATTTGAGGCTATGCTGACTTGTTCTTTAAGAGAAGAGTACACATCCGAAACAGTATCAAGAAGAAACTCATCTGCTCCATGGGACGTAATAAATGAAACAGAGATAGGAGAATCATCATGCTTTCCTAATGGAACAGTAACCTGGAACGATATATAACAGAAAATGATGCTCATACAATTTCACCAGGTTGATCATGTCAGATGACAATTGGAAAAGTGCCACATAGATACCTGGCAGCACCCAGACATGCCTGCAATGCTTAGTAGTGCAAATGCTCTATCATGGAACTCGGTGAACAGATTTTTCTTCGAATTAAGCTTTAAAGGAGAATCTGAAATAGTCGGAACTACTAATATTCCATCTTCCTGACAGGAAAACCACGGGAAAAATAATAATTGATCATCCATTAGATACAGAAAATATTATAATACTAATAATAAGAAGAATAATGATTAAACAACAAAAACAATATAATAATAATAATAATAACAATAAAAAAAATTTATCAGTAAAAGTATAATGATATCATTTAAATAGTTAAAGAGTGTTATATCTTATAAAATCTGAGACCTGACCCAAGCAGTGTACACAAATTATGTACCCAGCTCTCTGCCTCTCTCTTAAAAGACTATCTACAGCAACTTACAAAACTGGATATTAATATTAATAGAGAATGACAAGCTGAAGACTACCCAAAATAGTCAAAATCAATTATTGTACAGACTATAGACTAGCATTACCAATATAGGAAACGATAAGACTAAATCATTATGCTCTTAAAATGAGCCAACACATTAGACCAAAAAAAATAATAATAAAATGAGCCAACATTTTGTATCAAATACTATAATAAGAATAACAATAACAATAACAATAACAATATAATAAGAATAATGATTAAACAACAAAAAAGAATATACTAATAATAATAATAATAACAATTAAATTTTTTTTAGCAGTAAAAATATAATGATATCATACAAATAGGTAAAGAGTGTTATAACTTATAAAACTGAGACCTGACCCAAGCAGTGTACACAAATTATGTACCCAACTCTCTGCCTCTCTCTGAAAAGACTATCTACAGCAACTTATAAAATTGGATATTAATATTAGTATTAATATTAATATTAATAATAATAGGGAATGACAAGCTGAAGACTACCCAAAATAGTTAAAATCAATTATTGTACAGACTATAGACTAGCATTACCAATATAGGATACGATAAGACTAAATCATTATGCTCTTAAAATGAGCCAACATTTTTTTATCAGAATACTAATATGATAATGAGGCCGGTCCAGAAGGAAAAAGAAAAAAAATCATGTGTTAACGAGTACGACAAAAAGAACTTTAAGTATGAAATTAAATGGAATGCCATAGTAGCAGCAAGAACTGCACCAGGTACATTATTAAGATAAGAAACTTACCAACTACTAAAACTAAAAAAGAAAAGAAAAGTACTCAAAAGTTCTTACCTTTAAGAGACTGTGGAGTGCAGCACGCATTTCGGTTCTGACCTTATAGAAAGTTTTAACGATCTCATGCATAGTGTCAACGGCTGCAAGAACACGAGCAGAGATATCAGGTCCTAACCTTGGCTTGACTGTTTTAACCCATTCTTCATAGTTTGGTTTGAATTCATGTCTGAAAAGTGATAGACATCAATATCAGTCAGATTGAATACGATGAATTATTTACATAGCACAAAAGGTTGTGACCATCTGAATTATAAGAATTCCTAGCCAAAAAAAAAACAGAAATCTGAATTATAAGAATTTTCGTTATATATGCGAGAAAGAGAGACTAAAAAAAAAAAAAAACATTAAGAATGCAGTATGATGAAAAGGATGAAAAAATAAACACAAAGAAAGAAATGCAAAATTTATCCACAACATAGCTAAACTTAATAAATCCAAGATAACCAATTAGTTTTTTTAGATGATGATGCAGTGATATCCAAAGTGCTCTTCTAAGGATCTAAGACCTATGCTTAAGGTAGCGATATCTTGTCCATTTTGACGAGTTCTCACAGATAGAGTATTAGAGATTCCTTGTCCATTGAACAGTCAAATTGAAGTCCTTCCAAAGTTAAGGTTAATGTTCTAGTGCCTCTTGAAAAGGCTCACAACTAAGTAATATAGGTGCCAATTCAACATTATTTGATCTACAAACTAGTTCCAACATGACCGTGGGCAAAAGCCTTTCTATAACATGCCACCTTGATTTATCAAATTACATCAAACCTTTCAACGAATAAGGCCAATCACACTCCTTTTCTATTTACTAATGATGGATGCTTGCAAGAAAAGATCTCTATATCCTTTCCAATTCACATAGATTCAGGAAAGTTAGGATTTCTCTGGAAAAAGCAAGCAATGTCCAGTCAACAAAGTGAAATGGAAACAATCTATCAATGGTTCCATGCCAACTGCCAACTGCCAACATGAATCATTTTTTTTTTCCTTGTTCCTTTTGCTAATTACTAATTTGATCAAATTAATATAATAAAACATAGCTCTTCCCAAAAAAGGGCAGGAATAAATTAACATTGCACTCTCCACAATGCCAACTCCAAATCTAGCAGGTAAGGATCAGCCTACTGGCATGATTACAAGTTTTACAAATATTGTTAAAAAACAAAATGAAAAAGAGAAAAGGACAACGGAAAAAGAAGCAGCAACTAAATTTTCTCCATACATTAGGCCAAAAGGAAGGGCATGGTTAATTTGTAAGTTTTCTATCTCGTGATAAAGAACCTTCGATATTAATGAGTAGACTTGGGGAGACAGTTTATTTGACACATGAAATTTTAAAACAAAAACCTTTTAATGTGTGTGAAAAATGACATTTATCATGAATCAACCTAATTAACACGTTGTAAAGAAGTAACAAAACAACTTTTTTTTTATTTGATTTTACAAATCGCTATTACATGTTGGACGAGATTAACTTAACGGTATCTTTATATCATGTTCCGAGCATACATCCGGATGAATATTAATTAACACACTGCACAGTACTAACAAAATAACATTTTATTGAATCTATTAATCATTCTCGAGTATAATTTAAGTAATGATTGAGTAATTGGAATGTAATTTTAGCAGAAACCCTTGCGATGCGAAGCAATTGTAAGAATCGAGAACTAGGAGATTTTAAAAATAATACTCCTGTTATCTTGGATCAACCATCCACAAAGAGGAGGATATTGACAAGGATGTTGCATATAGAATTAGAGCTAGATGACTAAAGTGGAGAAGCACATCCAGAGTGTTATGTGATCAACTAGTTAACTCAAGCTAAAAGGCAAACTTTTTAAGATAGCTATTAGGACTGTTATGATGTATGGAGCAGAATATTGGGTAGCAGAGAAGCAACATTTGAGCGTCAAGGTTTTATGTCTCGGGATCATGGATCGGACCGGTCCTGGCCGATCCAGACCGGCAATAACCGGCCAATCCAGATCCGATACAAAAGTTGGATCACCCTTTTAAAAAAAAAAATTGGATCTGCCAGACCAGTCACCGCAATGGCGGCACCGGTCGCCGGACCGGCCATACCGGTCGGTACCAGACCGGTCCAGGTCAATACCTGTTGGACTGCTCCTTCTATAAATTAAATATAAAAAAAAACTTAGGATCAGTTGGACCGGTTGTACCGGCCGGTCCGTACCGGTATCAGTTGGACCAGTCCAATCCAAAGCCACTTGATACAATAGTTGTATCGTGGCTTGGGATTGGACCGGCACGGACCGGATCGATCCGATCATTGAAACCATGTTGAGCGTTGCTTCTTTCTTCAGATGGACAAGTGTCCAAGAACTCTCATGAGAAATATTTATCATCACAATGTTTCTAATATATGTATACTATTCATGCTATTTAGGATACATCTTTTACGGAAAGTTAAATGATGTTCATATGCCTACATTATTCCACTATGAAGGGAATTTATGCACGCACAAAATGTCTTCATATATTTTTACACTTCATATTATATCATTAACATAATTAACAAATGCTGGTCCACATGGTCCAAAGGCACAATAAATTCTCACTATACTCATGAATGATTTCTACACAACAACAATGACAATGATAATGACAAAATGCAACGTCCCAACTAGTTTGGTCAGTAATATGAATCCTGTTCTGCTATCTTAATTTGTCAAAAGCAATATCTTTGATTAGATTATGCGTCATTAGATCACTTCTGAACGATTCCATCCAAATTCTTTTTGCTCTTCCCGTTAGCTTTTTTTACTAAACCTCCAATATTTACCCCCTCACACCATCACAAAGGAGCCTCCCTAAGTCTTAAACTTTAACATGCCCAAACTATCGTAACCTAGTTTCCTTCACCTTATCTCCTATTGATGCTATTCCTATACACTCCTAGATATTTTTAATATCTTACCTTTCCTTGGTTTTCATACACTAATGTTATATGATGTTGATATTGTACTTGGGGGGAGTTTTTCCTTTCTTTTTTGCTGTTGTTTTACTATTTGACCCCAGCCAGATCTCAAGCTCCAAATATAACTAGAGTTAATATGAAAAATAATAAACACATAAGTGAATCAACATTCAGGCTTTGTCATAACTATTTCAGAAGATGATTCAAGACATAAAATTAGTCAATGGTTGTAAAAATATTATTTTTTCAGATGATTTTTTTTTAAATAACAATATTTTATTCAAGAGTACCTCTGCAGTAATAACATCACCCCAGCCAGAGCCTTCAAAGTAGATGTTCCGAGTTCCAGATTTTTGGATGATTCACGAAATCCATTTAAACTAGGTACTTTTGAAGCAATATACTGCCCAATATTCATATGTTTTGGTGGCAGGTCTGCACAACCAATTAAATAACAATGAATTATTCCAAGTTCTAATAAGATTCCCATGCCAAGACAGTAGAACCTTTATAGCAAATGAGGAACTTGATAGTCAGGCACAAAAAAACACATCTCCAAACTAAAAAAAAAAAAAAAAACAAAGAAAAGAAAAGTAAATATTGAAGGGATGCAACTTACACCCAGATAGATTTCCAATCGCCTTGCTAATAACACATACTGATTTCTGCTTAGGAACCTTGGAGAGTTGAAAGCAATCATCAGAAAAGATAAAACGTCTTTTCCTTCTAAGCTCGACTGGAGACATTTGTAGCAGTACATGCCCAACCCGCTGCAAAATAGATGGATCTCGGGCAAACCATCCTGAAAAATTGCCAACGATGGATGAAAAGGAAAAAAAAAATGTTAGAAACAAAATGGAAATTAAAGCAAAAACAAAAGACCCCAAAACTACTTTTTTAAGTTGCTAAGAAGCTGGACTAGAACAAACGTCTAACTACCATAAACCTTCCAAAATGTAAATGCATGTACCATAGGTAGTCTTCATGCATTAAATAATTTTTATCCATGCATACTGCATAGTTCCTACATAGGTAAATTAAAGGGGGGTTTCAACCAAGGAGGCAAGGATGTCCTATAAGGATCAATGTTCTATGAATATACAGAGAAGTGAACAGTTTCCACTCGCAAATGATCTGCAACTGCAAGATATTGTAAGTTTATAGCCAAGGATGTAGACACGCAAGACATCTGCAAGTAAGTCATTCAGGCAGACAGGGTCTTTCTGGCGAGCAAGGAATTCCATTAGTACCTAGGCACCTCTGCAAATCCTACTCCTCAATGACCTGCTTCCCCAACTCAATGTGAATTCGCTTCCTTTTTTACCTTTTCTGATAGAGCATAGTGTTTCTCAAAAACCCTAGTGAGTTCTTAACTGTCGCTCTTTCTTTCTCACCCTCCGTCTCAATTTTTATTCTTTTTCTTTTTTATGGATTCAACATCTTTCTTCACCACCGTACCCTACTTCATCATCTCCTGTTATATGCTTCTCGCCAATGGCTCTAATTCATAAAATACTCATAATCAAGCAGAAAACTTTTGATCTTGTTCAAGAAGACAGATCCACGAGTATATTTATCAAGATAATGAAGAAAAGAATTATAATTTCAAGATTCATCTTCCTCAAGGAGAACAGTCTTTGATAGGTAAAACCAGAGTAGTTAAGGCGGGTGGCTAGACAAGCAGGCTTCTTTTGGGGAACCTACCTGAACATAGGCAGCCTCCTGGAATACCAGACAAGTACCTACTACCTAGGAAATCAGGTAACCTCCTAGCTTAATTAACTCCTAGTGGAGGGCACGTGCTATGCACATGCGTATGAAGTAGTGTGCTTTCAGTAGATTATTACTGGACTGGGATTGTGAGTAATTTGTTTACAATGACCGTCTTTAGAAGGGTTTTCTAAAACTGAAGGGAGGAGGGAATTAAATGGAAAGGAAACTTGAGTCAAGCTTCTACAAACCTGACCTCTTTGCTTCTTATATTAGTATAGACAATACAAAATTAAAAATTATAGTCAGTCAATTATTATATTAAATACATATAACTTAAATAATAACTAATAACTTGCTACTAATAAGTTTTAAGTATTAATATAATTTTTTATTGTAAGTATGAAAGCACATGGCCATTAGGTTAGAGCTTCAATTGTCTGTCGATAGAGAAGGAAGAAGAGGGGGTTCAGTCACTCGAGCCTACCCGTCAATCGGTGACCACTACCACGCAGGTATACTGACCCCCCTCTAGATGACAGGCAGATGTCGGCATGTCACACCTGACTTAGGATTGATATAGAGCATTTTTGTAGTATGGCTTGTTGCATGGGCGATCCCCTAGGCGACAAGCAAGTATTGCACCTAGCTTTGTCTAGGCATTAAATTGGTTAAAACTTTCACCAACTTATGAAAACGTCACAACAGTTCATCTGAGAACAACTGAAGGATCCCTTACTCGAAACCAAATTTAATGCTAAAGAGAGGTTTGTTTTTATTTCGGCCTCCTTAGTGAGAGGCCAGAAATGACATATATTCGTCGAAAGTGAAGAACAAAAATTAATGGAAGCCTTACGAATTTGCCCCTAAGAAAAATTTTCACTAGGACAAACAAAAAACTGTAACCCACCACTACCAAATCAGAACTTCAAGAGTCTACAGAGATCCAGTGGGAGGAAGTATTTCCCACCCAATATCCAGCAATGGATTGTATAATGCTAACTATGTTTTTTTTTTGATCGGTATGCTAACTATGTTGCCTAGAATAGAGCTGTTGATTGTGATAAAACTTTTCGTTATCGATAAAAAAAAAATAGAGCTGTTGATTGTGATAAAACTTCCTTTAATGCAACCGGGTAGTGAGTACCGTCAAGTTTGAACACTAAACAAATCTGACAATCTACCCGTGGAGCATTGGAAACTTGACGTCTGTGCCATCTAATCCAAAAGAACTTAAAATAAAGATTAACAAATTGAATATATCGCTGAGGTAAAACTAAGAATAGGAAAGGTAGATCACAGTCCAGTTTCCAGTACATCTTAGAAAACTTGTTTTTAATTTATCAACTTTGAAAATCAAATTAGACCAAAAGGGTACTAGCAGTAAATAAAATTCAGTTCGGATACATTGCAACTGTCAAACTCTTTAACCTGTTCACATAGAAGTTCAAATGAGGCTTAAATAAGTTACAAGTGTTGGGTTCTGCCTTTAATTCTTTATGGGATCCAAAAAACTATAGTTAGGAAATTTATCTTCAAAAAATTTATGTATTTTTCCTAGTTGGTATATTTTGGGTTTCCTAATGGGAATAATTTGGGGATTCTTAAAAGGGGTTCTTAAGCCTAGGAATTTGGTGAGAGAGAGATTCTCCCCTTGGAGATAGTTCTCCATTATGGAGACATAGGATTTCTCCTTTAGAAAGAGGTCTTCATGGTTGAGAAGCATTCAAGGTGTACCCTGTTGCTTTTTGTAGAAAGGTTTGCTCGAGGTTAAAGTGTGGTTCTTGGAGAAAGTGTTTGGATAGCTCAAGATGGTTGTTTCTTGTTACTAAGCTCTGGTCATGTAGATTCTGGGTTGTGAGGTATGATCCTTGTTAAAAGTGATTATGTAATTTCTCTCAAGTCTAAGCTTCAATTGGTTTTCTCTTGTGTTTTTAGTCATTGGGGCTGGTTTTGGGGAACATTATTGTACTTGTAATCTCCACTACAGTGAAGTTCTTTGATCGTCTAACAGGTGGACGTAGCCCCTCTTCTGAATGAACCATGCATATCCAGTGTTATGGTTTGGCTACTCTATTACTTTCTCTACCTCTGGTCATTGTTCACACATCACTTAGCCTATGAATGGGGCAGTTTGCACATAACAAGATTCAGGCCCACTTGCACAACAAAATTACAGCAATAAAATATCATACCAACAGTGTCTAAACTTGGCGAATTTGCCAGAACTCCAACAGTCGATACAACCCCATGAGAAGGTCGAAATCCAAGGATACCACAAAATGATGCTGGGGCCCTTATACATCCCATTGTATCGGTACCTAAATATAAGAATAGCTTTCAAATGATCAGGAGACATACAGATAAAAAGAAATTCATATACAATTTACAATTTAGTAGGAACTGTTTAAGGGGAAATTTTTTGATGGCTGAAAAAGCATAATAACATACAAGCAAATCCCTACACGAGTAAAATTAATTACACATTGTAAGTTCAACCATTAAAGAGGAACAGGAATGCATTCATATAAAAGATAGATGCAAATAACGAGACAACTAACAAACAAATGCTTAACTAATATTGGGATTTAATTGTGGAAGTTAAGAAATCAACTCAATTGAGGAAGTGAGAAAGGTGTACATGTCATATTGTGTTGACCTCAGGTTCGAAGAAAAATTTGTACTCCAGCATGAAAAGAATCAGTTATTATCATCAAGAGTTACCCCTACAATGTAACAAGTGATAAACCAGTACTCCCCAACTGAATATTTCAATGCTGATAGTAAAGAAGATGTCTACTTTATGAAAGAGTAAATCATGAGCTTTCAGGGGTGGCTAAAGCAAATTCATAAAAATATAATAATAAACAAATAACTAAATAACAAAATATCAAGAAATTACAACTGAAAGCACCAGACTACCAAAATAAATTACTCTGGCATTGCTGCTTAGCAACCTTAGATGAATGCAATAATCTTTTAGTACTATGGCCTTGTTGATTGTAACAGAAGATCTGATATATGTTCCTAATTAAGAAGCCAATTTTACTAGGGTTGAAGATTATGTTAAAGGAAATGTAAAGAAGAGAGAAGAAGAAGAAGATGAAGGGTAAATGAGGCAGGGCTATGACGTTGGGTGAGTATTTAGATTGTTGCAAATCAGAAGGTAAAACAAAATTAAAATAAAAAAGAAAAGGGAAAAGGGAAAAGGTATAGCATTGAATCATACTAAGGATTAGAAGACTCAGAATCTTATCTTGGACCTCCAAATCAGGATCAGAGCCATACAAATCTAATCGATACCACTTACCTTAAGTGTTTGTGCAAGAAGAATCTAGAAGGGTGAGGGAAAGGCTGTAGAGGAGACGGATGTAGTTGGAAGGTAAATACATGAAAACATATGTTCTATGCAAAGAAGGTATTTAATAGTCCGAAATGCTATAACAGAATTTTTTGCTATCGGTCCCAACTACTTTGGAAAGGCAATGTGCATTTGTTGATTAATTGTTCAACAGCATTAGACAATTTCCGCACTTAGTGCTATATGAAAACCCTAAAGATCACATAAGAAGAATCTGCTTCAAGACATAGAACCAAAGATGTAAACATGGAATGTATGAGATGAGATCACATAATGTAGCGTAATGAAAACTCTATATTCACTTACACAACTTTCAGTTATTGCGATTCAAAGTCTTTCTAAGATCAAGCATGCCATACGAAAATTTCATACCAAGAGCAAAGTCAACAAGTTCAGCTGCAACAACCACAGCTGAACCACTAGATGATCCTCCGGGAATCTGTGATGGCACTTCTGGGTTGGTAGGGGTTCCATAATGCTTGTTCTCTCCAGTGATTCTGCATAGTGATCAAAAAATAAAATGATAGGCTCTTTTATTCGTAAAATTAAAGGCCAATGGTAATAATGAAATTTGAAATCAGTAGTATATGATAAATCAAACTAGCACCCAAAATTTCATTAACGTGTTGCTATTATTCCATGTGAAGTGTGCTCATAAACTTCGATTTCTTTGTCACTATTCCCTTTTTCTTAATCAAACCATATCCCAACATTCATAAACAAGTTCATGACAAGATTACAGTGACAAACGAAATGAAGAGCGAAAACCTAACAATGACAATGGTAATAATGAAATTTGAAATCAGTAGTACATGATAAATCAAACTAGCACCCAAAATTTCATTAATGTGTTACTATTATTCCATGTGAAGTGTGCTCATAAACTTCGATTTCTTTGTATCTTCCTTTTTTTCTTAATCAAACCATATCCCAGCATTCATAAACACATTCATGACAAGATTACAGTGACTAGAGAAATGTGCTACGATCCTATATGTTAAGCGCTTAACCAAATGAGTTTCCATCAGTCCTAGGGCTTTTAGAACAACGGTTAATCATGTAACAAATGGTATCACAGCAGGCACCACGTCACGGGTTCGAGTCACGGAATGGGCGACTTATGGGCTGGATTAAAATGCCTTTGCATTATGTATGAGCATGGTGTTAAGTCATTGAATATTGATAGGTGAGTGGAGCCATCAATAAGGAAAGGGTTACAAGCGGGTCAGTGTCGATAGAGTGGGCCGCCATGGACGTCGGATACGGAAGTGTGGTGGAATGTTACGATCCTATATGCTAAGTGCTTAACCAAATGAGTTTCCATCAGTCCTGGGGCTTTTAGAACAACGGTTAATCACGTAACAAAATGAAGAGCAAAAACCTAACAACGATAATGGTAATAATGAAATTTGAAATCAATAGTATATGATAAATCAAACTAGCACCCAAAATTTCATTAATGTGTTGCTATTATTCCATGTGAAGTGTGCTCACAAACTTCAAATTCTCTATATCTTCCTTTTTTCTTAACCAAGCCATATCCCAACATTCATAAACAAGTACATGACAAGATTACAGTGATAAATGAAATGAAGAGCGAAAACCTAACAACGAACAGATTCGTGAACCATACCCAAATGCCAATTCATCCATGACTGTCTTCCCAAGACAAGTAGCTCCATTTTTCAGAAGGAATGACACAGCCACTGCAGTCCGAGATGCGGGCTCATGCGTTCTCTTCCAGTCCGGATTCCCGAACCCAGTTACACATCCTTTGATATCAAAACTGCAAATCCAAATAAGAACATCAATAGAAGAAACCCTATAATGGTAACTGATCAGAGGAAACATAAAAAACGATATAACTCGAAACAGAGACTGATGAGGAATCAAGATACGAACATGTCCTTGACGGCGAAAGTAAGACCAGAAAGAGGTAGTCGAGCTGCAGGAGGAGGAGGTTGAGGAGAAGGAAGGAGTTCGAACCGTTCGATGAAAGCACCAAAATCTTCCCTCGATACAAATTTACTTCTCCGTCTCCTTCTGGTCTCGCTGAGGATTATAATCCCAGCAACGCTGATGCCGATAACGATCCAAACCTTTGTGCTGGAGACATTGATCTTCCCCAGCTTGAATGATTTTGATATCTCCAGCTTGAAACGAAGAAATATCTTCTTTTATTAGTTTTTACAAAATTTTTTTGTTAGGGTTTCAGTTCGAGCTTCGATCGGCTGGGTTGTTGGATTGAAATAGCAGTTCTGGTTCGGGGTTTTACCGTTTTGGGGTTTTGGAGTTCTCAGAAATGAGAAGCGGAAAGGCAGTGACTCTAGGATAGCGATGTAAACGGGCTGACACGGCACGGCCCGCCGCACGTTTAGAGCGGGCCCGTCGTGCTATCGGGCTGGCACGGCTCACCACCCGCGCTGGACCGTGCCGTGCCCAATTCGTTAAATCCCAGGCCCGGCACACGAGGCCCATGAACCGGACTGGAGCGTGCCGGGCCGTGCCGTGCCGCGGGCAGTGCTAGGCTGGCGTTCCGGGCCGCTCACTGGCCCAAACGTATAATAAATTATAATAAGTATCAAAAAAATATTAAAAAATATGTTAAACTTGTAAAAACTTTAAAAAATATATATATAAATTTAAAATTATAAAATCTATAAACTTATAAAGACTTATAAGTTAATTTACAACTTATAAAACTTAAAATGCATATATAAAATTTATATAAAAACTATCTAAGTGAAAAATAATATTTACAACTTATA
>JAUPMG010056355.1:0-13695 GCA_031762675.1 Pachysandra terminalis | reverse complement strand
TTTTTTGTTTTATTAGTGTATGTGATATATTATGTCTTTACACTTATTGAAGTTTTTTTAAGTTTTCGTGTGCCTGCGCGCATAGCGGCTGGTTTTCACGTTAATATATATTATATATGTGGGTGTATCATTTAAAAAACATGTTAATTTATCATATCTTTACCTTCTCTTTGCATAAAAGTGGGTCTTGTTTTATCTTTCATATTCCTTGCGTATCCACTGTATCTATGACTTTTACAGTGTATCCACGTGTATCCGATACGATACTCGATACGAATCCACTTTTGAGCTGACCGATACGCTACCTCAATACGATATTTTGAACCATGCATACATGATATTTCTATATATGAAAGAAACTAGAACCTGTTAGCCATAGCTCCCAATACTAGTAATGATCAGAGAATGGGTTGAAGTCTTGAAGATGTTGGTATAATGATAATTTTGTTGGGACATTTATTTGGAATTAGACTGGGTGCCATATCTTCCACTACTCTCGGATGGCTGGTCATAGCTCTGACTACTAGTAACATATATTAAAATCAAACAAAGGGGTGTTCAAAATTTATTCAATATAAAGAAAAATCATCCAAAAATAGCTAAAAATAGAAATAATTGCAAAAAATGCTCTTACATGCATGGATTGAAATCCAAATCATGGATCTAAGTGAAAAATAACATACATTAAAATCAAAAAAATGGGTATTCAATTTTTTTTTTTTAAATAAAGAAAAATCGTTCTAAAAATTAAGCCAAAAATAGAAAACCCCTAAATCTTTGTTAAATCTCACATGTGTTAAGATCACCCAAGAAATGTCCTAAACGTATAGATCAAATGAAATGAACAATAAAGCAAGAATTTACATGGAAATATTTGAAGAAAACTCACCCACAATGATGCATGAACAAAAAACCCCAAATCTTGGAGATTTCGCTTCGTTTCGGAGATTTCTACTACAAATCTTTGATTTTTATATTGCTTAGCTTGCCTGTGCAATGGGGGAGAAAAAAGTTGATTTGAACTAAAGAAGCTCAAAACAATGAGAATAAAGGGTTAAAAACATGACCGGAATTGTGTTTGCCTTGACTCGCTGAGTCGTGTTGACGACTTGGCCGAGTCACCGATACGACTCGACGAGTCATATTCAATATTAATTAATTAATTAATTTTTTAATTTACTTTTTGTATCAGCCAATACGACCGATACGAGACTAATAGGTATCGTTGTATAAGTTGATACAATAGGCTTTCGTGATTTTATATACATCAGGGGGCCATATCATATCGGCCCCCTAAAACCGATACGACTCGGCCGAGGCGTGTTAGTTTCGACCGAAACTTGAAACCTTGAATAATGTTATTTGGGAATGATCATCAACAAATGTAACAGAATACTGAAAACCAAAGACACTGGACACTCGATAAATACCATATGGTTTATGAGATAACATGCTGTAAAAGACCACATCTTGCAAAAGCTCTTTGGAACATTCATATTTGACATCATAGCCTCGAGCTACCTCTGGTAAGTGGCGATTCTTCCTTTCAGCTACCATCCTGTTGAGGGGTATTCAACTATTCATAAAAGATATTTGATGTATAATTCTATTTTTCAATACAAAAAAAGTAGTGAGATATATTGAGTAGCATTATCTGAGCGAAAAACAAAGATATCTTTCCCAAATGTATCATTCTATTTTTCAATACAAAAAAAGTAGTGAGATATATTGAGTAGCATTATCTGAGCGAAAAACAAAGATATCTTTCCCAAACTTGGTTTAAAATATTTTGCCGTATCAGTCGATATGGTCAATATGTATTGTGTATTGACCGATATGGCATGATACACAATATTATGATACGAGATGTATCTTTTTGCAGTGTATTGGTGGATACATTACCGATACAGTCGATACATTGTTGACATGGTCTCGATACACTTGATAATGTCTTGATATGCTCGATACTATCTTGACATGCTGGATACTGTTAATAAAAATAGACTGAAAAGAGAAAGAAGGAAAGATCAGAAAAGAAAAAAAAATAAAAACACTTATTTTACTAACCTAATTTCAAAAAAAGAAAAAAGAAAACAAAGTGGCGGGAGAGAGAGATACATACCTGTTTACCTGGCCTAATATTCTTCTTCTCCTTCGTTTGCTATTTTAGTTCTCTGAAGAATATCAAATAAGAAGGACAATGTTCAATGTTTTAAATGTCGCTATCGCTAGATATATCACCACGAAGGGAAAGGGGTAATATCGCTCGATATATCGAGGGATATGTCAATGTCACCCAAAAAGTTGGAGAAATGGGGGAAACCTTTGGGAAAAAGGGAAAATTTTCAATGGAACTTTGTGATATGCATATTTAGACATGTTACACCTAAATAACTTAAAAACATTACAAAAAAGAATGATATTAACTAAGTAATGCATGTATAGGTAAGCAAATGAGTTGCTGTCTAAGTAATCGGTCACTAAACTAATCAAGGAAACATAAATTTAATGTTTTATATTCTTGCATATAATCATCGGAACAACGGGTCGATGCATAACGGGTTTCTAATATATGATATAATTATTAGAATAGTAGAGGATCAAACATTACATATTTAGGTGGAAATCTTAGAAATTTCATTTTCTCCAAACTTTTCGAGGTTTCAATCTCTCAAATCTACAAATTCATAATGAAATGCATGCCAATTTATCATATACGTGAATTGGAATGCATGTCCTTATAGTCTAATGCAAAATGAACCAAAGAAAACACCAATAGGTTGTAATATACCTTCACTTACTATTAGCAATTTTTGACAAAGATGATGTCAAACTTCACCGAATCTATGTCAAAACCACCATTGAATTGAAGAATTTACAAATTCACAAAATGAGCGATTTAAAAATCAAATTTCAAGTATTTAGAAAAAGATTTGAGGGTTTTAAGCATTTTGATGGATTGAAATAAGGGAAAATTGTCCCCATTCAACCTCATATAATGACCTACAAACGTTAGCAAAAGGGAAATATCGCTTGTAAAATAAACTTTCACCCTGGATTTATATTGCCCCTAAAGAAAGGGGATATATCGATATTTAGAACCATGAAGAAGGCTTTTGTTTAAAGTATGCATTTATAGGTAATAAAACTTGTTCTTTTTTGTCCCAATATATTCCTAATGGATTTTGAGTTCGTTTGTTGATGATTGAAAGCATGCTTATATGTCTAAAAGTTATCTACATCTTGTTACTTATAGGTAATTGATTCCACTAGATATGTATGTTTTTTTTTTTTTTTTTGTGTTTTACTAGTTCATCTAATACATTTTAACTTTCCTTTAAATTTAATCAAGTTTTTTTTTTTGACACTTTCATCCGTCTAAGCGTATATCGGTTTGTTTTAACATTAATATATATTATGTGTGTGGGTGTATCATATAAAAAACATGTTAATTTATCATATTGTTAGCTTATCTTTGACTCTAAATGGATCTTGTTTAAAGTATCCACCATTTTCTATGTGTATCCACCATATCTATGATTTTTATAGTGTATCCACGCGTATCTGATGCTTATCCGTTTTTGGACCGACCGATACACTATCTCGATATGATATTTTGAACCATGTTCCCAAACTGCACTTTTGTTTGTTTATGAAATGATTGTGAATATATAAAACTTCAGATCTTTCTTTCAACATATACAACCTTATCATTCGAGAATGATTATTAGGTATTAGCAAAGGTGACAACATACCAAGCCAAAGACATCGGGCACTCGACAAGGTCTGCAAATACTGAATAAACTAAATAAAAAGGAGTAGAACTCCTATTCTCGACTTGAGGATTATGATGTTTCCCCAATTCACAAGCTTCATGTTCCAGGTTTGACAAACTTAAAAGATGGTATTAGTAACTTGAGCTTTTGAAGAGAGGGATGACCTAACCGAGAATGTCATTGAAGAGGTTAGATGCTAGAATGGAAAGCAGAATTGGATGTGGGAGACGACTATCGAGGTAGTATAAGTCTTTTCATTCATACCCTCCAACAATTGTCTTCTTCGTTTGGAGATCCTGAAATACATAAAAGGAAGGATAAGAAGTTATTGAACACTTTAGAGGTCGAGGAATCTAATAGATAGATAGGAATCTAATCGGAAGTTTAGGCACATAAAGTACAAAAAACAAAAAAAATGAAAACCTTTGGATGAACAACACCGACCTATTGTCACGGTCATACTTTTTGTCGCAGCAGAACCACCGTGCGGCGCCCCAACTTTCCTCAAGTTAAGGCCAACCTAAGCCAAACCAACTCACAAGCACACTCAACATGATATCTCGACAGGATACGACACGCTCCGAGTCCCATACACCAAGCCTATCTTGGCCGGCCCACAAGTTGCTTCATTGCGCTAGCAAGCGCGTGCCCCACTCGTAGTGTTCCATTGTCATCCGGGTCTAACTAGCATTTTTGCAATGCTACTAGAGTCCCTGACCAAGCCGATCAACCAATGCGCCCCACACTTGGAGCCACGCACAACATGAGCTTTCTTAGCATCTCGAATAGCCCTGGAGCCCCAGAAGCTTCAATCATCGTGCCTCGAGGATATATAATCCCCAACGCACCTCTAATAGCATTGACACAGTCCTCTGTGCCAACTTGCATCTCATAGCACCAACACAACAATAGTACCGCCCAACGTGCCAAGCATATCATTGTGTCCTTCGGACAAGGTTCGCCCCAAAACCTTGCCTACCGTGCCACAGATCCGTGTAGAGCATGTGAAGCCCTTGACATGCCTCCACACAAGCCCACGCTAAACCCTAGTGTCCTAACGATAGCGCATAAGCCAACTCTGCCTACCCAAGCGTGTATAGCACATGCGAGAGCCACACAACATATTAGCCTCCATGCCCTGGGATGGGTGCACTACTGTCGAGCACCTTGTCCTAGTAGTGTCCTGGGACATACCATCGTAGTCCTAAGAGACCTTAGACATCACCTTTGTAATGCTAAAGTCTGTCTTCAATCGCCTTGGGGATTACCTGTCTAGTGCCACACTTAGCATGGAGAAGGGCCAGGTAACAACACCCCTCCTTAAGGTAGCTACTAAGCCTTTCCCCATTGCTAGTAGGAACATCACATCTGCTGGTACAGTCATACCGACTTATCTTGAGCTACGGGTAGAGTTTTCATGAGCCGTCTGAGCCTCATCGTTCGTCTCACCATCCTCACAATTTCTCGTTCACATCCGAACTCCTAAATCCTCGTCGATTCTTCTCCACGCTCCGCTGAGCGTGTGGGGCCCACATACTAGAAATCCATCCTCGGGCCATTTTCTCACCGTGGGCACCCCGCCCCTAGTTAGACATGCCAATATAATAATCTAGAGGCACCCTAGAGCCGTTTCCCAAAACATCTCTCCATGATAGCCACGCATGACCAATGCTTGCCTTGTCGGGCCAAGCCACGTGGCTAGCTTGGCACTGTCATGGGCCATGCACCATGCATATTGTTGGTCCGTGACACTCTCCCCCACTTGTCTTGTTGACACCCTTGTCAACATCCACTAGTGGTACCTCAAAACAACTTTGTGATCTTCTACCATTGCTCCACTCGCAAGTCAACTCTTTCTGATGGCCTTTATGCCTTGGAATGACACCAAAACTTAGCAATCCGTCGCTTGTCGTCTGGTCTCTGCACCATTAAATTGCCTTGAACATCGTGGTTTCTCACTCTCCATGATGTCCAAACACATCTGTGGTACTCCCATCAGCCATAAAAAACTGGGCATCACCACGTCTTGACCATCCTTGGTCCAAGACAAGCTCTTTTGAGCCAACAAAACACCTAGTTGTCTTGCAATTATCCTTCGTGCACGATCCGTTGTACACGCTTGGTCCTCCTAGGACCAATACGCAGCTCCCTGAGTACTCCATTACACTGACCTTCAGACCATGAACTTCCCTCACTGAGTTGTCACCCTAGTCCTCGACGTCCAATGTTGTAGATCATGCAACTAACATTGCTTTTCTCTAGGCTTCACTGCTGTACTTCCAGACTCTCCAACCCGGATTACTTGCATTTGAAATCATTTAGGCTCAATCCGTCGAACCAAGGTTCCTCCTTTTGAACCCAAACCATGTCACCTCGTGATGCAAATAAACGTCCTGCAGAACGTGACTCGCAAGCCAAACATTGAATCAAACCTCACCATCGAGCCCCAACATGCATTTGGTCTTCTATCATACAAACTCCAATGCTGCCCCATACCAACACTGACATCTGCATATAGATCCCCAGACTACACTAACGTATCCCTTTTTCATCCATAGCAATATAACTGTTTGTCTCTGACTTTGTCCCGGCATTAGTCTTCACCCTTTAAGCATATTCACGAGAGTCCTGTCGACACCCAATGCAAACTAGTACCTTGAGCTGAACAACTAACATAGCTGCTGAACCAACATCTTTCGCGCATACCATTACTATCCTACAGAGACTTAGTTAACTGCATAGTTTTACTCCAGTCGGACTTGAGTGCTCCCTCACTCAAGCTCGTGATATATCTTCACATATTGTTGTGCCCCTCCAGTACCTCAGCGTACACGCCTTCACCTTGAGCAGACACTACATCTGTTGTCTTCTATTTGTTTTCCCCACCCTTGGGGTCTTCTCTTTTGTATCATTGCTGACCCTTCAGTGCGTTCCTTAGGCGTTAACTCTGACATGACCCGGCAATGATCTTCACCCTGTACATATCGTCCTCTGAATCACCAAGACTCATGGCATATACTAGTACCTCAACCAAACGACTATCATAGCCGCCATGCAACAACATGTCACACGCACCAGTTCACTTTCTTTGGTTCCCGCACATAAAGGTTCATTGTACTCTTGTGTTCCATACTTGAGTGCTGCCCCACCAAAGCACATAGCCCACCTTTGTACCAATTTGTGTCACTCCATCCGTTGAGCAAAGCACTGTGACATGTAGAGCCACAATGTCACACATTCCATAAGAAGCTCCTCTAGTACCTCAGTCTACTAACCTTCACCCTGAGTAAGCACCCGTTTCATCGCAATACAACCCATGCTGTCCTAATTCCATGAGGGACTGCCAACTATCACCTCTATGCCTTCATCTTGCTTATATGTAGTCCTGATACCCAATTGTAACCCGAACATGGCTGTACTATCCATCGGAATAGCATGGTCTCACAAACAACCCAGCATTACTCGGTAGCATACCCGTTTACAGCTTTCACTTGAGTCATCCTGACTTCAATTCAATATGACAACCCTGTGTCATTAGCTACAAGCATTAGAGATCTCCTTGAATCAACTTGTACCAATGTCTCCACAAAAGCTGCCCAAATCCTTTTCCACATATCAAAGACCCACGACAATGTCGCTACAACTTTCGTCTCGATCTTGGACCTGGCTGCCACAACCTGCCCATACGAGAGAATCCAAACTGCAACTTGGCCAGTAGTCCGAACACTACTTGAAATCAAACCATCGTAGCATACATGCCTCAACAAACCTTGTCAAAGGCAAGCGAACTTCAATACCCAACAATAGTCGGTGCAAATTCCGATTCAATGTGCCTCATCACATAGCATAACCCTGTCACCACTGTAATAGGG
This sequence comes from Pachysandra terminalis, assembly GCA_031762675.1. NCBI lineage: Eukaryota > Viridiplantae > Streptophyta > Magnoliopsida > Buxales > Buxaceae > Pachysandra > Pachysandra terminalis. The sequence continues at coordinate 6,047 of JAUPMG010056355.1, read as the reverse complement.
TGCACCGCAGTGCTAACTTATGCTCTGATACCAACTATCACGGCCATACTTTTTGTGGTAGTAGAATGACCGTGCGGCGCCCAAACGTTCCTCAAGTTAAGGCCAGCCTGAGCTATCCGAAAGCCAAACCAACTTTCAAGCACACCCAACACGATATCTTGACAGGATACGACTCGCTCCGAGTCCCGCACACCAAGCTTATCTTGATTGGCCCACAACCTGCTTCACTGTGCTAGCAAGCGCTCACCCCACTCGTAGTGTTCCATTGTCATCCGGGTCTAACTAGCATTCTTGCTATGCTACTAGAGTTCCCGACCAAGTTGATCAACCAACGAGCCACACAGTAGGAGCCACGCGCAACATGAGCCTTCTTAGCATCTCAAGTAGCCTTGGAGCCCCAGAATCCCCAATCATCGTGCCTCGGGGTTATATAATCCCCAACGCACCTACAATAGCATTGACACAATCCTTCGTGCCAACTTGTGTCTCGTAGCACCAGCACAACAATAGTACCGCCCGACGTGCCAAGCATACCCTCATTGTGTCCTCTGGACAAGGCGTCGCCCTGAAACCTTACCTATTGTGCCACAAATCCATGCAAAGCCCTTGACATGCCTCCACACAATCCCACGCTAAGCCCTCGTGGCCTAACGATAGCCCATCAGCTAACTAACCCAAGCGTGTATAGCACACACGAGAGCCACACAACATATTAGCCTCCATGCCTCGGGATGGGAGCACTACTGTCGAGCACCGTGCCCTAATAGTGTCCCGGGACATACCTTCATGGTCGTAGGAGATCTTAGACATCACCTTTGTAATGCTAAAGTCTGCCCCAAGCCTCTTGGGGATTACCTGTCCAGTGCCACACTCAGCACGGGGAAGGGCCAGGTAATAGCACCCCTCTTTAAGGTAGCTACTAAGCCTTTACCCCATTGCTAGTAGGAAACATCACATCTGCTGGTACAGTCATACTGACTTATCTTAAGCTACGGGTAGAGTTTTCATGAGCCGTCAGAACCTGAGCGTTCGTCTCACCATCATCACGAATTATTGTTCACATCCAAACTCCTAAATACTCGCCGATTCTTCTCCACGCTCCTCCGAGCGTGTGGGCCTCACATATTAGAAATCCACCCTCAGGCCATTTTCTTCGCGCAGGCACCCCGCCCCCATTTAGACATATCAATATAATGTAGAAGCACCCCAGAGCCGTTTCCCAAAACATCTCTGCATGATGGCCATGCATGATCAAAGCTCGCACTGTCGAGCCAAGCCGCGTGCCTAGCTTGGCACTGTCATGGGCCATGCACCATGCATATTGTTGGCCCGTGACACTATGGCATTTATGGTTGAGCCATCTGCATGAGTAATGGAAAAGTTATGTTTAGAGTTATCAAGAGATGAAAACATTGTAGACTCACCAATCTTGTGTGCAAATGCACCTGACACAATTACCCAAAAGGATGATGGATGGGATACAAGAAATGCAGATGTACTTGGGTGAGCAAGAGAGGCTGTGACTGTTTAAAATATAGGTTGAGTTCTAATTAAGAGCTTGTTAACTCGTCACATGAAAGCAGTATTGAATCATTGGTAGAGACTGAACGCTGTAGCTGACGATACTATGAGCTTGGTTATTGCCCAAAACAGATTCTACCTCATCCATATTAGTGTTGACTGATGTTTGATTAGCCCAGGATGGTCTTTCAAACTTGTCCCATCACTTATCAGAATTGAGATTAGTCCTCCCATGATTATCACATTGTTGTTTGCCACGGCTACCTTTATCATCGCCTCCCCCTGAATCTTTACCATGATCACGAAAGTTACCTCTTCGTCCATGAGTAGAAGGAGTAGACGGAAATAAGCATTTTCTAAAGATGGAAAACTATCACTACTGTCCTCTTACGGATTGATACTCAAACTTTAGTTCAGACAATAATGTTGCTACTTAGAATTCCTCTCATTGCTTTCGTAGTACTTCCAGATCATTAGAGTGGATGATAAATATTCAGTTCTTCCCATGAGCCTCTAAGAAAATTTTAGCTTTCACTCAAAGTCTTATCACCTTGTTAACAAATAAAAATACTTTCATACAACTCGTATACCCTTGATATGTTCTTGTCTTATGAGTACATTTCTCGCACTGTCTCCCACTCTTTCTTTGTAGTATCAAGAAACATAACATTAGCGCTTATGGTAGGCTCTATACTAATCCACAACGAAGTCATAATGAGTTGATTTTCCTTCATCCACTCATCAGTCTTTCAATGTCTTTTCTAGTGGTTCAGAAGTTAGACATTTTAATTTCCATTTGGCTACACTAAACACCTTCATAGATTGGCCCCCTAGTAAATAATTTGTACCATTCAATTTCACATTGGTGATTTGCAAGCCAACATTATCGGAAGTACTCAGAACAGAACTCTTAACATCACTTGACTAGCCATAACTTTGAGTTTAACGGAGCAGATTTAATACGAGCATAAACTCACAGCATATGAGTAGACTTCATTTGTTGAACCGAAAAAAGCTAGATTTAGATTTCTTAGATCCCTTAGACCAGAACTTCATTAGGCACACATCTAATTGAAACCGGTTTTCACAGCCTCCTCTATACACATCTGATCCAAGAGGAACCTCACACACCTAAACTAGTATAGGCAACCAATCATTCTGCTTGTTCCGTATTACAGTTTACAGATAAAGGAACAATTGGGCTTTTCAATCGATAAAGCGCTAGAGCAAATCAGAGAAAATGAAAAAGATGGTGGATAAGAGTTAGGCCTGTCAACGGGTCGGATTCGGACCGGATCGCAACTGATCCGAGTTCGATCCGATAGTGAAATCCGAATCCGATCCGAAATCCGACGGATCATGACATAGGTGAACCGAATTCGATCCGATAGTGAAATCGGAATATCCGAATCCGATCCGATAACTTGTAAATTGTGTGTGTGTGTATATATATATATATATATATATAAATTATAAATTATAATCGGACCGGATCGGATCAATACATATCCGACTTCGATCCGATTATTAATTGGATCGGATCGGATCATTGTTACTCGGATCGGATCACTAAAATCCTTTACCGAATCCGGCTTTATCGGATCGGATCGGATTCGGATCGGATCCGGATCATGATCCGGTCCGTTGACAGGCCTAATAAGAGTAGATGCTGTTGATGGAAGGAAGAACAATGGGCCTAGGGCCGATTGCGCTTTGGAACCATATAATAGAATACAAAAACAACAGTGAGAAAATAGAAGATGAGAGAAAGAAAAATGAGAAAAGAGAGTTCTTGGAGAAATGGCAACAACCGCAGAACTAGTCAGCTCTCTTAATTTTATATTAGCTAATACTGAGAAAAGATCAGAACACCCTTAACTAATTATATTTATTCAACAATTAAAAATAGAATTAATACTTGATTGAATTCATATTATATGGTTTTAAGCAAATAATTGGTCAACAGATTGGTTAGATTCATATTTTATGTTTACAACAACAACAACAACAACATTTTAAAAGCTTATTCCAAGTAGTTGGCGTTGGCATCACTAATCCTGTTCCTTCATCCCAATATTTTAAAAGCTTTTTCTTTAGTCAGATTATGAGTATCTAAATATTTTCTGATTGATTCCATCCAGGTTCTTTTTGGTCTTTCTCTTACCCTCTTAGATCCTTTAGTGAGTACCTCCTCACACCTTTTCACAATTATTTCCTTCGATCTTCGCTTTACATGCACAAACCATCTTAACCTACTTTCCTTTATCTTATCTTCTATTTGGACAACACCTAGACACTCTTGGATATATTCATTCTTTACCTTATTGCTCCTATTATTCCCACACAGTTTATATTTATCATTTTATAATTCATTTATCATGCCCCACCAGTTCATTCGAATTGAAGAATGAAAAAGTGGAGAAGCAGAACGTTTTAATGATGGCATTGACATTGGATCATTTGTTTGCTTCATTTTATTGACAAAGCAAATAAAATATATCGATTTTGTAAAAAAGAAAAAGAAAACGACCAATATCTACAATCATTATAAAGTATCAATCATGAATGCTCATGCACGTTAAGGTGTTGTAGTGTTAAATTTGTAATACAAAGCAATAGTCAATGGCTAACAGCCCAACCCAAAGGATCCCTTTCGGATTATTGCCTATATTAGCCAAGTCATCCCTTCAAGTTATTCCTCTACTTTGCAAAAAGTAAGTGTCCTTTCCAAATAGTTAGCCGCCTATGTTTTTCATGACCTTTGACCTGGACTTGTTCGAATGCCGAGCTGTGACTAACTGACTATCGTAGATGATCAAATATGGTTACAAAAGCATGTTTTTTCATGACCTTTGACCTGGACTTGTTCGAATACCGAGGTGTGACTATCGTAGATGATCAAATATGGTTACAAAAGCACCTTAGGATTCAATTCTCATAATAAAAACCATATGATCAAAGAGAGCATAACTAAAAGAGAATAGACAACCATGAGTCTTATATACACTCTGGTCAGAATTTATGAAACAAAACTTGTTTACATTCCATACTGTACCTCCCCAAAAGTATAAAAGATCACCCAATCACCAAGTTGGCTATTCTCAAAATGTTTCTTCACAATGATCACCAATGACTCTGAAAAATACAATAATGGGAGTGAGCTAAACGGCTTAGTAACAAACCTTGATAAATGCGGTTCATTCAAAACATCATGTATAATCCAATAATTCAAGCCACTGTACTCAACACCATATCAATAATCGATGAAAGACTCCTTTCCATATCCTCGAAGATTCCCCTATTCCGCTCTCCCCATATAATCCATAGAATAGCAAAAACCACCAAATCATCAAAATCTTCCCTCTCCCACCCATACCATGATATACCTCCATTGCGCCAACACCAAAGAAACCTTTTCAGGCATCACCCACTCCAATCCTAATCTCTAAATGAAGTATATCCAAACTCTCATAACAAAGCTGCAATGAAGAAAAAAATGATCGACCGTCTCCCCCTGTCTCCTGCACATGAAACAAATATGTGGAGAAATAGCAAGATTACCTCTTCTCTTTTGTAGCCGATCACAGCTATTGATTCTATACAAAATGACAGTCCAGATTAAAAGCCCAACTCTAGGGGGACCTGTGGTTTCCACAATTTCGAAGGAACGAAAGGAGTAGGATTCTGATTTTGCTCTTTACACACGACTTTAAAGAAAGAATTAGTTGAAAAAATACCTTTAGACTCAAGGGACCAAATTCTCACATCTGAAACATCGGGATTGATAAAAAAATCCCTCAATCCCTCAACGAGACAGCCAAACTCCCCAATTTCCTTTAATTTTAGATCCCTTTTGAAATCATAATTCTAGGACAGACCGGACTCAGACCAAGAAAGAACATTTGACACCAAAACATTCCTGAACCTTGCCACCAAATACAAGCTGTTAAACCGTTGCATCAAACTGGACTCCCCAACCCAAAGATCTTGTCAACACCGAATACGACGACCGTTACCCACCCCAAATACAATCATGTGCCCTTTGATAATTTGTCTCCTTCCTATCGTAGTTACATTTTGTCTCTTTCTACTGAGCCTATATCTAAAACTTATTAGGAAGCTCCTTATCTTGGCTAGAAAAGTGTCATGACCCGAAACAACTAATCTCGGATCACGACGATCATGTGAGATCAAACAGTTACCTGGCCATTTAATACCAAGCATAATCTGTTTATCAATATATCAAAGTATACTAAGTAGTGGAAAAAGGAAACTAAACAATTCATTCTATGTACACTTATATATACATATACAACAAAACTGTTCAATATTTACATACTATAGTCTTCAAAATACATTTCACCCTCTTCACTTTTTTCATAATCTGAATCTCTCTCTCTCTCTCTACATGTCTAACTATCCGACTTACAAAAGTCAAATGTAGTCTTACTCTTCCTCACGTACTTGTGCTTCTAATTCTTTCTCCAACTCCTCCTCGTCGTCTAAAAAATAAAACATTTAATGAG